>JAWNNH010000339.1:0-208248 GCA_035043045.1 Hirtodrosophila alboralis
GCAAAATTTCGAAATTTATCTAATAGAAAGTGTATTTTAAAATATACTTTATTTTTTTATTTGACTTTTGATAGATAAATTTTCGGTTAAAATGCTTGATTGCACTTAGGTCAAGTTGGTGCTTTGGCTTGCCGGATATTAAAGGATTTTTGAATGGTTTTTTCAAGCGATGCGAACCAGTATATTAAGCCGATTTATGAACTGAATGTTTATTCAAATATGAATATGAATATGAAGTGCTCTTGAAGCTTGGAATTTAAGCAATTTGTAGGGTTATGCACAATTATTTTTTAACATAAGCTGCTTTGCCATTAGATAAAAAAAAAAAAAAATTAACTTGGCAGTTGCAGCATTAAGTCAATTAAATTCTGTTTTTTAAAAGAGAAATATTTAAAAACTAAATTATTTCAGGAGTATTAAAGGTAAAGGAATCCAATCCATGGAGGACAATTAAAGATTTCCTTTAAAAAATGCCTCCACACCTTTGTAGCAAATTTAATAAAAAAAAAAATAAAAAAAAAATAAAATAAATTTTCATATATAAAAAAAAAATAATATAAACATATTGTTAATAATCCCCAACAAAGATTAGGCTAGATTAGATTTGTAAAAGGATTGGGAACAGAAAAAAAAAACATCCTTAATTGTGTTCTCTGTTTTCCAGCTTTCAAATGTTTCCTGAAGATTCTGCAGCTGGTTATGTTTGTCCACCATTTATATAGCTTAAATCCTGGTGCATTCTAGTCATGTCATATGGCAACTGCAAGGATATTTTGTATGCTCACTGCGTTTCAGAACAACAATTCTAGATTATCTAAAGTCTGCTTGGCTGCCAGGACATTTTTGAAATTAAAAGTAGATGCGTGCAATGATTTTATCGCTGCTTCACTGTACACGAACATGTATTTAAATCCTTGCAGTGTTCAGTATTGCTTTTGCTGCCTTTCCTATTACGATTACTTCCGGTTGAAAATATACTTCAGAAGTCAGACAGTTTGTTTGGCAGCTGAAGTTTATACGCCGCACAATATAAAAGATACAAAAATACCCCGGCAAAAGTGTAGATACACCATTTAAAGTTACTCCGTAGCTGTTGTGTTTTTAAAGCTTAAGCCATTTATAAATAATTTTGCAGATATAAACTTGAATTGTTGAACAGTGTTCAGGGATAGATTAGACACACAGAGCAGCTCGAATACACTATAAACCAAGCGTTGGCCTTTCAATAAATAACGAGCATAGCAGAAATATGGCTGATAGACTGATAGACTGATAGATGGACTGACTGACAGTCAGCGTATTCTTGGCAATGCCAAACAAAATGTCTTGGCCATCCGAGAAGCGGCTAAATACACTGCAAACAACTGAAGAGCTGGAAAAGTGCAACACATAGCTGACAGCTGTTCCAACTGATACAAGCCTGACAGATATATATTTATATATATACAAAAAGGAATGAAAAGTCAGAGAGGGAGCTATCTATGCAGGGGGTGTTTGTTCTTGTGTGTGTGTGTGTTTTTATACCCTAGCGAAAGGTGTCTTATGATATTGTCACAAAATGTGTAACGAAAGGAAAGATAATCTAATTTTTCAGGAAAATATTATATTTATAATATTGTACAAAAAAAATATGTGATCCTTAAAGGCTGATGTATGCATATTCTTCATAATTTATTTCATTCTCGAGTTTTTCTCTTTAACTATTAATATTCACGTTTTAAATATTTTCATCAGAAATAATACAAAAATTGAAGTAATAAAAAATTTTTAGAAAAGAAAACTTTTTATTCGACATTTTGCAAAATTTTTGAAAATATTTGTTTGGTTTCTCTTGGTATTTTTATTTAGTAAAAATAACAAACTTTCGACAGTGAGCTATAAAAACGGAATTAATTAAAAAATAAATTCCAATTTATAGCGATTATATTTAAGTTTTATTTTTTAAAACATTAAAATAATAATTGTTGCCAAGGTTTGCTTTAAATAAATGTAATAAATAAATAAATGTTAAATCCCAATTTAAGAAAATAATCCTTTTCATGTGATTTTTAAAAATAAAATAATCGTTATTTATAATCCTTAAATTTTATTTATTTTTTTAAAATATATTGCTGCCATAGTTTCGATGGAACAAAAGTGTATTTGTTTTATGACAAACTTTATACCAATATATAAAGTTTTATAAAATAATAATAATATTATTTAATTATTTTACAAGCTAAGAAAATTTTGATAATTATCAGAATACTATATTTTTAGCCGACATATTTTTTTGGTTAGAAAGTAGATGTACAGAAAACTTCTTTGCATGGTTGTAAAAACATTATTTTTAATTTTACAGCTAATGCAAGCAAACTCAGCGATTGCAAGTTTACCTAACTGATTTATATAAATTGAAAGAAAGGGTATATATAAATGACATAACATGTTGTACAGCTGTACTTGTTGTTCCCTGTTGTAAAGTACAAGAAAAGTTCAATTTGGCGCTACAAAGTCTGTAAATAGAAAATCTACTTGGAGAAGCAAAACATGTACAGGAAAAGTTGAGCTGATGGACGAGACGAGACGAGTCGAGACGAGTCGAGACATGAACTGTTGCGGATGTGTGCAGGCAGCCAATGGACAGGAAGTAAATGCATGCAAGGCACATGTATGTATGTATCTGTGTGAGTATCAAGGAAGTAATACACACACACACACAGAGAGATATATGAAGGTAAACTCTAGGCCATACTATATACACGTCCACTCGATGTTACTTCCGCTGTTCATTTGCTGTTTTATTGCCGCTGCCCCAAGCAGTTTTTGTATGTGGTGTGTGGCAAGCTCTGGCGTTGCTGTTGTTCTTGGTTGTGCTCTTGGGGTCACGTGCCACGTGCCTATTGCCTGTGCCACAGCCTACACCTCTGCCTATGCTGCCCCCTGTCAAGGTGCTGCGTTTTATGTCCAAATGATTTGTACGCTTGCCCCGGCATTTGATTTCTTTTTCGTTCCTTGTTTCGCCTTTTGTTTCACTCTAGATGGCATTTTGCAAATTGTAATGACGCATGTTAACAATGTTTCAGGCTGCCATTGCCATTGCCATTGCTGTTGCCAATTCTACATATGTAGACATTAAATTTTCGTGTCTATGATGGATTATGCTTTTGTGGCTTCTGACAGGCTCAACTTTTGTGTCCAGCCTGCCTGCCACATGCCACATGGCATATCATGCAACTTGATTTCAATTATTTCCTATTGAATTGTGTAATTTGTTGTGCGTGCATTTATACAGGTGTGTATGTTATGCTTAGGGATATATAATAAAATCTTTAATTATAGTTAGTCATGATTTGGCATTTGTAATCGTCTTATTGTTTCAAAGTTATTAGTTACAAATATTTATTTAATTGCTTTATATTGTTGAAAATTGGCTCTAGTGAAATAAACCAAAAATAATGCTTACAATGAATTTATTTAGACACGTTTTAAAGTCTCTGCAATTTGGCTTAAATCCAAAGAAATAAATGTTGCCTACTTTTTGGGGCAGCTTGTAATTTAAAAATCTTTATTTATTTTATATGTTTAAAGTGCTTAAAACATATTTTTGTGGCATTTGAAACATTGTTAGCCAGTTCAGCTTAGATTGCCACATTTTTAACATTGCAGCAAATTGTTTGTGTTTCTAGAGATTTTTTGTTTTGGCAAGAATTCAAAATTCTTTTCAAGTAAAACATGACTTTCATTATTCTTCAGATTTCTCCAGCTGGTATTTATGAAATATAAATATTTTTTAATGTTCCTAAATTGTTGTGCATTTCATTTGTTATGTATAAATTAAATTTTAATATTTAGCATGAATATCTAATGTTTTTTAAGACCTGTCTATTAAAGTTTTACAGATTTCATGAATAAAATAAATCGAGGTACTATAAGGTTGCTGAAATAAGTACAGTTTTTGCCAGGATCTTTTAAATTAAAATTACCATAAAATCATAATTTTTTTCTTTTCTTTTTTTTATAAAAGTTAAGCAATAACATTTAATTTTGATTTAAAAAAAAAATAAAATTTAAGAAATAACTTGCATTTTTGATTAAAAAAAATAAAAGTGACAAGAAAACACATTCTTTCAATTGAAAAAACAAAAAAGTTACAAATGTTAATTACGGATAATTTTTATTAAATATATTTAAATATACGGTAATAATTAAAGAAAATAAAATCATTGCGTTTTTCGATAGTCCACAGTTAGATTTTTGGTTTTTTCTAAGTTTTATTGATTTATTAAGTTGAAATTTGCTGTCATATTTGGTTTTTCAACAATTTTTAATAAATTTTCTTAATTTCAATTGTCACATCAAACAGAAACTGAAAACATACAATAATCCTTTATAAAATTTTGCTGTCATCAAAGTCAATTCACATTCAGCAAACAAAAAGTTCAAAATTGATATTAAATGACAATTGCAATTCTTTGAGAGCTTAACAATTCGTCAAATCAAAGGAGTTTATATATTTGTTTATCTTTACATTTGTCTTTATATTTCTATATATACATACGATGACAGACAGTCTAACTATGTGTATTGTAAATGACTTCATCAGATGAGAAATGAGTTGATTTTTGATCACAATGTTTGGCAATGTCTAATTTATAACTGCCAAGAAAACAAAAAAAAAAGGAAAAACTTGCAGATTTGCGATTGCACGGAAACTGAAGCATCAATAAATCTCGCATTCATTTTTGAAGCCATCCTGTGGCAGACATGGGCGGAGGTGAGGCTATCCAGGGGGGGCGTTGACGACATACGCTTGTCATTTGAACTTGGTTTGCTGACACAGCGGCGCCGTTGGCATTGTTGGTAGTAACAACAACAAGGATATATAGTATCAGGCAACAAGAAGCAGCAACATCAGCAACTGTCAGCTGTGCGCGGCTGGGCAATAACTCAAAACTGCACGTTTCTGGCCAAGTTTAGGACACAAGTTGGCCCACAAAAAAGAAAAAAAAAATATATAGTAAAAGTAGTAGGCAATTGTCAAGTGTTTGGTCTGCGGGTCGCGTCTACTGCTTGGCATTTTAATTATCACATTTCACTTTTGTTGCATAAGCAACAGCAAGTGTTGCAAGTGCCACTCGATGCTGGATTATCTACGCAGATGTTGTTAAAGGGTCGTGTTGAGTGCCCCTAAGTTGATTGTTGTTGGTTGATGTTGCTGCAGCTTGTTGTCATTTTGTCATTTTGTCCTTTTGCAATTTGCAACTGTTTGTCGTGTTTGCACATCCTTTTCTGTGTATTGTGCAAATTTCGTTTTTTCTATACCCGCACACACACACACACAACTCTGGCAATAAACATAGTTTTAGTTGCTGGGGTAGAGGGGTAGAAGGGTGGGGTACATGGGGGTACACTCTGACAACCAATTTGCATGCGCAGACTCTAAGCCTATATCATCATGATCCCATTCCAAAAACTCTGTGCGCTATATGCACTTGCTGTCCCTGACAGTTATCCTAATGGATTTTAGTTTGTTTAGACAATGTTATTTTGTCTTATATAACGAACGATTGTAAATTGTAACAAAAACAGTCTAAAGCATTTTATAAAATATTCAATATAATGTGGTAAGAGATTTTTCTCAAAATTTCGTCAGCCATTAAATATTTGATTAATTTATAACGAACTCAAAACCCTCAAAACATTTAATATACATTTAAGAATAAAAGCTTTTTGATGCGTTTTGCATAGATTTTATGGTTTCTTTGATTTTTGTGGTTATTATAAAATTTTATTATTTGTTATTTCGCACATTTTTTTTTGATAATTTTTGGACTAAAATTTGTGTATAGAAAAATAACGGCTTGTCAATTTTTCAACTCATTTAATAATTATATAAATTGTAGATAAAGTGTTTAAATTAAACCGATTTTAATGTGAATGTCTTTGATTGATTTATCATTAAAGTTGTTGTAATATCTCAAAGCTGTAAGCTTCAATTTAAAATTATATATTTATGTATATTTATTGCCCCTAAGAATAGATTCTAGGTAACTTAAGTTAATTAATAAAAATAATTATTATCAAGTTAGCATACATATTTGATTAAAAAAACGTAATTTGATTCACATCAACAAAAACAAATAATAATAAAAAAGGAATAATAGAAAGTAATTTTTTTTTAAAATTTTCTTTTAATGTAAAATTGAGGGAAAAAATTAGAGGTAAAAAAATTTGCAATTCCCAAATGCATAAATTAAATTTATTGTTACATTTTAAAACATTATAAGTAAATTAATTTTTTATTTAAAAAAGCCATGTTTTATTAAAAAAATTATTAAGTGTAAAAATTAAATAAAATGCGTCAAAATTACAAATAATAAAATTATTGATTATTGTCTTTGATATAAAAAAAAACATTCAAAAACGATACAAAACACTAGAATCATATTTCGATGAAAAATCATTATATAAATCACAATAAAATTACTTTAATTACAAAAAGCTCATTATAATTATGAAAAATCAACAAGCTAAGAACCAGACCTTGCTCTTCTATGATCATAATGTAAGACTCTTAGCTCAATCGGTGCTCAAGGTTTTCCCATTTCAAATCTTTAATTACATTAGCATTTGGCCTTCGACTTTTGATGATTATGGTAGCCTGATGCGCTGCCAAGTGGCTCAGATGACTTGGTTACTTGGCCAATTTTTCATTCTATTTTTTTTTTTTTTTTTTGATGAGCCTCTTGTGTACATACCGCCCACTGCCCACCGGCTACCCCTAAAGGTCAAATTAAGCCAAATGAAAGTGGAATAAGTTTTTTCAGCATTCGCGAAACGTGCTTAAATATTTAGTTGCTGCTGCACTTTGGGCTGAGTGCAACTTTTTGGATTTGTTGTGGATTTTTGATTTCAATTTCAGTGACCTGGTTACTTTTGGCTACTTTCTGACTACTTTTCGCTACACTGAGAAAAATTATGAACATTTGTTAAGAATAGTGTATTATAAACGGTTTGCCTTGATATCAAGAACTTAGAAGATATTCCTTTAGAGGATTTAGTTAGAGCGCTGCTTGTTTGTTGTTTTAATTAATAAAAAATTAAGAATCCTGAATTTATTCCGTCTAATTTAAACAAAAATATTATTCATTTTATATTGAAATTTTCTGCTGCTTTTATTTGTGCCTAAGGCGTGTATATTGCTATAGAAAATTATTATTTGCACTTACTTGATTTAAGAACACATATTTATATATTTTGATAGAAATTTAAAAATATTTGTAATATGGTGAAACCTTACGCCTTATATACTGAATGCTACACGCGTTTGGAAATTGTAAGCGTACAAGTGTACAACAAAGTAGCACCCTAAAGTATGCAACACTTTTTTAAAATTATTTTTTATGGTAAAATTTACTTATTTATTTATTTTTTTTTTATTTTCTCAGATTATAATACGAAATACAGCTTTCATTTGTTTTTCAACAATTTATTGAAAAAAATATATATTAAAATAAAATCAATTGTTTGTAATTTTGAAACATAATTTTAATCAAAGTGTACTTACTTGCGCAGGTGTTTGGTGCCACGGACAAGTCCGGGCGTGCAGCAGTTGACCGTAATGCGAGTATCTGCGGTAAAAATCCGTGCGTTATTAAAAATATAGTACTGTTGCCCCCGGTCGGGTTAAGTGTCTCAATAATTTACAATGTAAACTTTTCAATTTGTACAAGCGCCAAGCGATGATGTTTACACCCGAGTACAGAACGAACTTTAACTTTACCTTTGAGCTCCTTGGCCAGCCAGCGTGTGGCCAAAATCACTGCCAGCTTGGAATGGGCAAAGGCATCCCGGGCATGGAATTTGACCGCCCAGGTGCCCACATTTAGCGGATCCTCGTAATCGATTTTTGCCGACTGATGAGCATGAGCGGACACAAAAACAATTCTGCCCTGTTCCGCACTCCGGAGATGTGGCAACAGGAGTTGCGTCAGCAGAAATGGTGCCAAATAGTTGACCTGGCTGTGCTGCTCGAAGCCATCCTTGGTCTGCATCTGTGTGTGGCCAAACACTATGCCCGCATTGTTCACCAGGACATCGATGCGCTCAAATTCGGCCATCAGCTGTCCGGCAAACTGATGCACACTACGTAGGCAGGATAAATCCAGTTGGCGTGCCTCCACGAAATAACGCTCCGCCGGATTAATGTTGTCGCCGGGTGTGGTCGGTGTGCGGCAGCCTAGCTCACGCTTGATAATGGCAGCGGCACGTTCCCCATCCGCCATGTTGCGGCAAGCAAGGATAATGCGGCCACCACGTGCCGCAAGCGCTTTAGCAATCTCAAAGCCAATGCCGCTGTTGCCGCCCGTAACAACGACAATTTGCTCCTTGATTTGATTATCGTTGGGGCAGCGCTGTCCGCTCATTATGTTGCTGCAATGCGGGTGATGTGGCAAGTTATATATACATATATATGTGGCATGATTAGCTAAAGTGGGGACAGGGTGTTGCCACTTAGTTTAGTGGGCGTGGCAGTTGTATAATGATGTGTAATCATCATGTGGCACACCTGTGTGGCCCCAGCCGTGTCCTTTCCAGCCTGCCTTGAGCTCATTGATAGGCGTTAATTAAATCAGTTTACTTATTAGCATATGTAAACGAATAATTAATTGAATATGCAACAACATTTTCTAGGCACATGGCAAGTTTTTATAGAGTATTATGTATTTTGGTTTTAAATTTTATAACTTTATTAAAACTGAACTTACAAACAAGTTTTTTGACAATTTTTTTCATCTCTTTTCATTTGACATTTTAGTTCTGAAAATTATTATTTTGTCTCAATTTTTATTTGAATTTTTTCCTAACTAAAAAATAAACATTTTTTTCATGAGTAATATCTTTCTGGCCATCACTTTTCATGTTTATTTAATTCTAAATATTTCTGCAATTCAATTAATTCTATTTTTTTTTTACTTTTCTTGTATTTTTGCTGGACCCTAGTAAAAATGTCCTTATTTAAATAATACAGTCTACGCTCGCCAATTAGAACCACATTGTTTTTAAGGTAATTTCAGACACATTTTTTAAGGTTATTTTATTTTTAGATACATTTTAACATTTTAATTTCTGGACGTTTGTTTTTATTTTTTTTTGTTTTTTTTTTTTGAAAAATTTAGTAAATTTCCTCAAAAAAGCAGTAAAACTATTTTTTTAAATTAGTTCAATTAATATAAACAGAAGGTAAAAATCCAGAGCAGTACATATTAAAAGATATTTTTTCAATTAAAAATAAATGTATACATGAAATCAAAAATAGATGCAACAAAACAAAACTTAATGTTTCACTCCAATTATATTAAATATATTTTTTCAGTTAAAAATAAAAAATCAATATGAATTAAATAAAAAACTGAAAAAATTTATTACAAACCCTAATTCTAATTTTAAACCCAACAAAGATTCTTTGATAATAAATTGTTTCAGTTTTTACAAAGCTATGAGTGTTGTATTTTTAGAAATATAAATTCAAAGCAAATTTTTAAATTAAAAGTAAATATATTTTAAGCAAATAAACTATGAACTATTTCATTAGAGCAACTTTCTGTTTCCCAATTAAATGCTTTGTTTTCTATTTGTAATGGACAAATTTATTATAAAAGCACAATTTTTATATTTCTAAAAAAAAACTGCATTCTTAAATGTCAATCAAAAGTTCTTGTAACTTGAGCTAATTAAACCAAACTCTTGCTGGTTTACAAAAAACTATTTGATTGTTTTCAATTGTTTATTAAGTAAAATAGTTGAAAACTTTGACGTTTGCCAGCAAAAACCAAAAATAATTGTCAAAAAATCTTTATAGACTATCTTAGTTATCCGTTGATATTTTTAGCTAATTTTCTTTATTGCTGGGGCAACTTTTTGAGCACTTTGTGTACTCTGTGTGCATTATAACCTTCCACTTCATTGCTTGACACTTATTTGGCACTTGGCGGTAAGTTTGCCACACCTACACCCTGCCCCCCTCCCTGCCACTATTTCCTTGAACTTCTATCAACTTAAGGGTAGTTGAAACATTTCAGAATTCATTTGCCATTGCATTTACTTTTAGCCAACTTGCGCAAATCCACTTTACAAATATTTGCAGCAGCTTTTTGGCACTTGCCGCAGTTGTCAGTTGTCAGTTGTTACATATTGCAATTGCAGCAGCACATTGCTCACTCTTACGCCCACTTCTCCCCCTTCTCACCCCTTCAAACTTGCACCTGCATGCCACAAAAACCGCGACGCTCAAAGCGCAACGCGCAAAAATAATCTTTAGATATTACATATTATCTGGTAAGTCTGCCGCTCAGTTTGGCTCAGCTGGTGGCTTGGAGGTTTTTACGGTCGGTCTTAGCCCGTATTCTCTTTCCGTCTCCATATCTCTCTTTATGAAATCCACTTAAAAAGTTTCGAGTTAAGCGAGTTTTTACTTTTGGGCGCGACATTTATATACGTGTCCGGCAAACGCGTCTTGCCCCAAAGAGCAAAAAAAAAAAAGTTTTCATCCACATCTTATCGTTAGTACCAGGCATTTCCTTTTGGCTCATGAAAATGTATGAGCTGTCCCGCATCCGCAACCGCCCCTAGCCCAACTCACCGCACTGTAATCACAAGGCCAACCACAACGGCCGCTATTGTGGGCCACCAGGTGGCGAATGGATCAGCCTGCTCGAATATGGTCAACAGGCGCTCCATCCTGTCTCTGGTCTGTTTCTGTGTGTATATATATATATGTATATTTATGCAATTTCAGTTCTGTGACTTCGCATTTATTGATGAACGAATGTGAATCCCCGTCCGGTTTGCCCGTCGTCTGCACTGTCCGCGAACTCAAACTGAACTGTAATCATAATAATAAATATAAATTCTCATTGCGTGCACTCCACACACAGCATGGGGGCGGCTCAGCTTGTGGTCCATCTCTCCCATGGACCAGCTGCTCATCCAATCTGTGTAACTTACCCTCCTCTCCTCTCCCCTTCCCACACCCACACACTATCCATGGCGACACAAGATGTGGCTGACAATTGAATTTAAATGGCTCTACCGTTCCGGCGTATTTTCAATTAACATAAATGCTTGTTGCGCGGCATTTAAATGAGCACCAGACAGAGACAGAGAGAGAGGGAGAGACAGAGATAGCCACAGTTGGGGGAGTCCCAGGTCTGCTAAGCACCTGTCGCCGCTTTTAGGTTAGGTGTAAATTTGCCCAGGCCACGATAAAAAATACGAGCGCCATTTACACGCGTTTTTCCATACATATTTCATTTGGGTTTTAACTTTGTCTGTGTTTTTTTTTTATATTTTTTTTTATATTTTTTTATTTGTGACGTTGTTTTTACGCATTTGGTTTGCATATATATATATATATATACCATATATTTTTTTTCTCGCCAGTCGGCTTATTTAATTTATTTAATTCATTTTGTGGGCTACCTATCTCTGACTGCATTGGCCACAAATTTTAATTACATTCAACAGCTGCCAGTTGCTGCAAATTGTGGCAATGCCTCAGCTATTTGAGATCATAAATTATACTATAAGATAACTGATATATATATCTGATTGTGGTCTGGTGTAATAAATCTGTTAATCTGCAGGAATTTAATCTGTCAATATTAACACAAGGGATACATATCAGCGACGATAATTGAAGGATGTGTTAGTAGCAAATAATGGTCAAAACTCAGAGCAGGCTTAATCATCCCAGATTTATGATATATTCTCCTCAATGAGGATTGTAATATGGATATTACTTTACCCATGATATTCATTAAAATTAGATTTTCGCTGTATTTTATAACACTCAAAACAAATATATATTTTGAATTCATGTAATACTATACAATTTATTTCTGTTGACAAGAAAGAGTAACAATACCTATATATGTATATAAATCGGTTCAACCTGATTGTTTGACTGACTGACTGACTGACTGATTGCCGACTCACCGCCAGCTCAAATGGTAGAAGCTAGAAATCTGAAATTTGTGGCAATAGCTTCCTTTAATATAACAAGTTGTCACTCTGGAAAATTGTATTAAAATTATATCGGATAATAGGTGGAAAATGCACTTTAAAATGAGATATCATAATCTCAGCTGGAGCATATCAGGTGGCGTAGTAGGCTACAATAATAGTGACACTTTAGTTTGTTTTTTTTTTTTCTATTTTATTTTTTGGGAATGGGAGCCGGGATGATCCAGTAAATTATAAATAAATACAAAAAATTCAACTTTGAAAAAGCAAATTACCTTTATACTTATCCATTCTTATCCCTGTTATTTCTTATTTACCTGAAACGCTAATTTAATGATAATTCAAAAATCTGTTTTACCTCTTATGTACCTAATTTGCTTATTTCATGAATTTACCCTAAAGGTATAATATATTCAAGTTATACGCAAATTGATTCTTACTGCCACACTCACCTTGCAAAGTCATTAAAAAAAAGCTGGAAAATGGCTGCATAAATATGAATTTATGAATTTTTATTAAAACACTGAAGTTTTCTATGAATACACCTGCATATCAAGAAGTAACGAGTGACAGCTACGTAGTTTTTATGCATATTTGTAATAAGCATGTCGCAACCTTTTTGCTGCTCTTTTCTATGAATTTGTAAATGTTGCAGAAAAAGGGAACATTTTTAAATAAGCAAAATAAAGAACTTATGAATTTTACAACATTAAGCAAAGTACATGTAATCAGGGCTAATTTTGAATTCACAAAACTAAGGAACTTGAAAATTCTGTTGCGAAAATGCAGCACAGTATTCGTTCGAAAAATTCTGAGGCACTTTCAACACACACTTATATTATATTTTTAGTTTACTTGAATATAAGTACTTATATGTAAATTTTCAAAAATTAACTTCATCTTGACTTAATATAAAAATGGTGTTCGACCAAAACTTTAAGTGAAACTAAGAATTGGTAAGTTTGGTTAAGACATCTCCAAGAACAAAAAAAAAGTTGTTGCTTTGTTATTTGAACGACTTTTCAAAAACTACTTTATAATATAAGTAGTACTCTGATGTTAATTAAATTTGTGTAAATAATTTAGATTAAATTAAAAGGACACACTGTGCGCTTAGTTGCGAATTCTAAAAAAAAAAAAAATGTTTTTCCTAAAAGAAGAAATTTTTACCCCATAAAACTTTTTCCTAAAAATGGCTGTAATAAAATTATTTCACTATTTTATGATAAAACACCTATAGCATCTCAGTTAATTGGTTTGATATCTTCATAACTGTCAAACTTTGAAATATTTCAAACAACTTTGATTAAGTAAATCTTTCAAAAAAAATTCAACATCAAAAGATTTATATTATTTAGAAAAATAATTATTTAATTAAAAATATTTATTTAATGACGAACAAAAGGTTATAATAATTTACTTAATTTAAGTAAAAATATAGAAGAAACCCTAAATAAATAACAGAAGTTTCAAATAATAAAATAATAATAAAAAATAAATAATAAAATAATATAATATGTGAAAAAATTACTATATCATCAAAAATAAAAATGTTCGTAATAATGCGAATAACTAATGTTGCGGTTCGATTTATAGCAGCCGAAAAAATATGAAGTCGATTATTTATTGGTTTAATTATTATGTTTATCTTCCACAGTTTAATAGCAACTCTAAAATTTTAATATTTCTATATTCTAACGATTGACTTGCTCCTGAGTCGCCAAAAAGTCAAAAATTAATATAAACAAATAGAGTCACATATCGCGACAAGTTTATAATACCCTCAACTGCTAAAATCATGAAATAACATTCTATAAACATTCCAACATACTTAACACACATACTTACATTTAACAATTACTGATTTAATTTCAGATGAACACAATTTAAGTGCACCCTTTGTTACGGCAATTTAATTTAATCCATGTCTGTGTACGATTAGTTATTTATTTATTTATTTACACGCTGACCCCCATAACGAGACAACATTCAATCACCGAGCGTTTGAATCATTCGCATCCATATATGTATATTTCCGGCTATTCAATTGATTGCCTGAAAAGTCCCAGAGCGCATATGGAACGGTTCCACAACAGTTGAGTGGAGACCAGCATATTGATGATGTGTCTGTTAGAGAAAAATGGAGTAATGTAATTTACACTATTAAATAGAGAGAGTTGAATTTTGAAATATTTCATTTTAATTCGTTTATTTAACGCTTCTTCATTTTACAAACTCGTATAGATGAGGGCGTTTATTGGATTTGCGCTGCGTTTCGTTTTAGTGTGGCTTCACTTTAGGTTTTAGTCGTTCGTTTTAGTTAGTTTGCTTTTGCTCAGACATTTTTGTTAATATTTAATGTTAATTGCTAAATTGTTTGGATATTCTGCGATGCGATGTGCGATGCAATGTGAGTGTTTTTTTTTGAGTGTATTTTCTTTTCTTTTATTTTTCTTTTTTTGAGTGTTTGTGAATAAGTATTTGTATAAGACTTGCTTGGAACTTGTTTACTTATGCATTGCTTAGTATAACATCTTATTGTTAATGTGTGCCAGTATGTGTGTGTGTTTGTGTGTGTATGTTTAAATGTTGATATATGTTATACTATTTAAGTACATATTTTATTTTGCAATTTTCGTATTTTGTATTTCTCTTATTTACAATCAGTTGCAGAAATCATTGAATCAAATTAATTTAATTTAATAACATGCTTTAGTTAACAAGAAAAAAGGTTCAATAATTGAAATTACTGAATTCACATTTGAAGTCTGTTATTAACATACTTATATATATATATATATATATGTATCAATTTGGTGTGTTTAGCTAAATACTTTCATTTGCCATTACAGTTGACTGAGTTTTAATTTTTAATGTAAATGATTTGGTATATGGTATGTTTGCAACATTGTTTTAACATTCTAAAAATCATTAAAAAAAAAAATTAATTTAATTAAATTAAATTTAAATTGGTTTTACATTTCTATACCCTTGCAGAATGAGTATTATAGGCTTGTAAGGAAAGAATAAATTAATTCAGACTCGGACTACTATATCCAACAGCTTCTATAAAAAGAATCTGAAAAATTCTCTAGATAATCTCACAAAATTTGATCAAAATCGAAACACTATATCATTTAGAAACAATCAAAAAACAAAAAAAATTAAAAACAAGGAGCAAGGCAAGGGTATATAGCTTCGGCAAGACGAAGATATTCATTTAACTTTTAATTTTATTTTTAATGACCAATCAACTTTATCTAATGCAAATCAAAAACCTTTTTTAGAACACATCCTATGATAACTAATTTATTTTTTTAAATTTCTAATTAAAGTGTTGGTTTTTAATTTATTTTTTTAAAATTAGTATCACTAACAAGCCGCCTGGTTTCTTCATTTAATTTCAAAATCTTAAAGAGTTTTTTTTTTCTTTTTTTAAATGTTAGATGAAAGGAATTAGAAAAAAATTTGAAACAAAGTCATCAGTGAAAACAATGTTTATGCGAAATCATTCTAAACTGAATGATGATCAATTCACATTAAATTTAAAAAATATTTAAATATATATCTCACATAGGACATTTGTTCACAAAAGATTTTGCAACTGTCTAAGCTAGTCTAATTAATTTTAATGTATAAGCATTTGTTGGCTTCAAAGTACACTATTTATGATTCATTTTTAAGTTTCTAAATATATATATAAAGTTAAACTTTTGTTTGGTCGTCAATTGTATATATAATTTTCCATAAGCATATAGAATTTGTATTATCATACTTATGGATAGCAACAATCCAGCAGTATATATATTTTTCGATTCTTTTAGCATTATAG
This sequence comes from Hirtodrosophila alboralis, assembly GCA_035043045.1. Classification (NCBI taxonomy): domain Eukaryota; kingdom Metazoa; phylum Arthropoda; class Insecta; order Diptera; family Drosophilidae; genus Hirtodrosophila; species Hirtodrosophila alboralis. The sequence continues at coordinate 15,839 of JAWNNH010000339.1, forward strand.
ATATTTTTTGAAATTTTTAATAGTTTTTTTTTATTTTTTAGAATGATTGCCTACTTAAATGCTACTGCTCCCTTCCCGCCAAGGCAATGAATCTTAAACCCCTTAATATATTTACTACATTCAACTAACAAATTAGAAAATGGATATAAAAAATTAAATTTCAAATATTTACATTAGATTTAACATTTGTTTTTTTTTTTTGAGGCGTGCTAATTTATGAAAAACTAACAGAGCACTAAATTTTTTTAATTTTTAGACAATTTTTTTATAATATTTTCTATTTTCTATTTATTTTTCTTTCTTTGAATTTTGTTGAAATTTTGTTCGACACAACATTTTCATGTCATTGACAGCTGACGCACAAAATGTTGTATTTAAATAATTTATTGTTATTGCAATTTGCGATATTTTTTGGAATCTCTGTGGTTTTTTGAAATGTGCCAAATGCAATTCGTATTCATAACTATCTATATTATTTATTTATGTATTTATGTTTGCGTTGCAATCAATAACATGTCAGCACTGCCGCATCTATAAGTTGCATATTTTGTATACTTTTATTAAATACTTATATATATTTATATTTATACTATGTATATGTGGGTTTTTAATACTACTCCAGTGTGTGTGTGTGTGATTCTTTTTTTTGGGGTCATCTATGTACAAATTGTCGCATTTTCAGTTCCGTTGATTTATATTGCAGCGTTTTGTGGCTTAAGCTGATGGCACTTTCAACTGGCCGATATGAGGGTCATATAATCTGAAAATATATATATATGTGAAATGAAAATATGAAAATTCGATTAGCGGTTTTCTCCAATTGTTTGCACTTCTATGTAAATCATTCAATGGCCAAATACTGACCAGGCAAATTGTCTGGTGGTTTGGGAACAAATCTATTTCAATGAATTCAAAGAGTACCATGGCAAATATATGTCATCAATGCCAAAATTGCTAGAGGTTATATGACAGATCAATAAAAGCGATTAGAGAGAGAGTCACAGGGTTCATTTTAAATAGAGGAATTTTAAAAAAAAAATAATTTTAACACAACACACATACGTTTCGGCTTTAAATCCCAGTTCAAAGAAATAATAATTGTTTGACTTGGCCAATTTATTACCAGACACATGATTGATTAAGGTATACTTTTGAGTTCTGTTAGCCAACAAAATAAATAGCCTTTACCCTTGAATGCTTTCATTATTAATGAGTTAAATAAATAAATAAATAAGCAAATAAATGTAATATATGTAGTACCTTCGAATGATTGTAGATTAGATTAGTCGATAAATTTTTTAAAAATATTTTCAAATGCTTTAAGTTGCCCCTGGAAACTGAGTTGCTCTTTAAAAGGGATGCTATTGTCAGCTTGATAATAAACATATATTTTTTTTTAGCTCTACTGAACATATTAATATATACCCTATATTTATACAAAATTAAAAGAGTCGCCTATGTCAGTTTTTGTTTATTGCATAGGGTATAAAAGGATGGCAAATTGAGATTTCTTTATTTTATCTTTATTTTTTGCTAACAAATGTCTACTGAGAGATATCAATTTAGCTGTGACATGTTGTAATTAGTTCATACAACTAACTAACATTATATTTACCAATTAATTTTATGTTATAAGCCCTCTCTCTCTGCCCATTGTCCAATAATGTATGTACTTATTGGCCATTAGAGCTTTATGCTTGCTTTTTGGTAGCCCCATTTTGCATAATGTGCCATTCAGTTATTTGTTATTACCTTAACGGACCACATTAACACATAATGTGGATTATCGAAAAGGGAAAAAAAATATCAGCATCATCAATAGCAACAACCATAAAAAAATCAATCGATTTTAATAGGCCTACAAAAAGAGTACAATATTGATAAATAGAGTGTTGAAGGTTTGTAGTTTAGAGTATATTTAAGTGTGATATTCAATTTTATATAAATTTCAACAAATTCCCTTTTAAAAATAAAATATGAATATTAAAAAAAATGAAAGAAAAATAAAAAAATATATCTTTAAAAATTGGCAAAATTTAATTTAAAGAAAAAGAAAATATGTTATTTATAGTATTAAATTCCGATATTTTATTCAATTTTATATAAATTACAACAATTTTCTTTATTAAAATAAGAGACAAATATTAAAAAATTTTTAAAAAAATTATATATCTTTGAAATTAATGTCATTTATAGTATTTAAATCGGATATTTATGGTATTTAAATCGGAAATGGAATTTAATTTATATAAATTTGAACAATTATCTGTATTAAAATAAATGACAAATGTTACAGAAATAACATTTTAAAAAAAATAATATAATTTAGAAAAATTGCATAATTTGATTGAAAGTAAATTATAGAATTGGAAATTAAGAAGTTATTTCTAATATTTAATTCGGATATTCAATGTAATTTTGTATACATTTCAATAATTTCCTTTATTGAAATAAATGGCAAATATATCAGAAATAAAATTAAAATAATAATATATATTTTTTAAATTTGCATAATTTAATTTAAAGTTAATTATATAATTGGAAATAATGTTATTTATAGTATTGAATTAATTAATCGATTTTATATATACATTTCAATAATTTTCATTTTTAAAATAAAAATTAAATATTTAAGATATAAAATTAAAAACATTTATGTTTTTAGAAATTTGCTTAATTTGATTTAAAGTAAATCATCGAATTACAAATTCAGATGTTATTTATAGTATTAAATTAAAATATAAGACAATAGGTTCTATTGAAAAAATATAGGAAATATTAAAGTCTACTTGTTAACTTATTTTCCTATGAAAATAATATTAAAATTTCTCCTAAGCTTATTTTATAGGGTATACAATATTTCAATATAGTACAATATATAGGAATGTTATTTTCATTTTGGCACGTGCTTACTTAACAATATTGTTGTTGTTTTTGTTGTTTTTGTTGTTGTTGCTCTTGTTGGCCATTGTATGAACCTTGATTAAAGCAACAAGAGGATGGAGGGGGCGAAGAGGGGCAGCGGATGGACATCCTGCTGCTGTTTGCCAAATCTCTCGACGCTGTCTCTCTAAATTTTAACTATGAATGTCCCAAAACGGGCAACATGTATATATGCATGTGTGTGTGTGTGTGTGTGGGAGAGTGTATGTATTTGTTTACCAAAACCTTCTTAGCTTGGCTTAGTAGCCCCTCACCGCCATTGTTTGTGTATTTGCATTTGTCCCTCAACCCTAACACACCCCCGCCTTGTCCGAGCGAGTGTGAAATTTCATGTATATATGCATGTGTGTGCTGTGGGGGCGTGTGCTGTTGTTATAAATGTGTGTGTGTGGGTGTGCGGGTGTATTTTGCCTTTAGCCATTTTGCCGGTTTGGGTTTTTGCCACTTTTGTTGTAGCTGTTGCCGTTGCCGTTACCGTTGCTGTTTGGCTTTTTGAGCAGCTTCAAGTCAGTGGCAGTCGCAGCCTTTTGACCAGGTTTTTGTAAAAATGGTAAAAGCAATCGCTGGCCAGCACATTAATATATGTATATACATATATATATGGGCAAGTGAAATGTAGAATGCTTTCTTCTGCTTTGCAGCTGTTTTTTCTTTTTTGCATTTTAAATTTTGACCGCAGCAGCAACAAAGAGCAGTGAAGAAAATAAATAAATAAGAAAGTTGGAATTGAAAAGTTCCCGATTGCCATATACTCGGCTATTGTTAGTCTACATAATAACTTGTGTTTGTAGCTATAAAGACTTAGGAGACATTTCGATTGTAAAATGTTAATAAAAAAACGTTTTTGATCGCATTTATTTAACATTTTATTAGTAGTATATTAGAGTTATTGAATATATATAGGGATATTATAATAATTATATTATTATTTATGTACTTTACTTCTCATAAAGGGGGTGCAAAACGAAATGAATCTTAAAAGAATAAGAACTAAGATGGAATTTTTCTGATTTCTTTTCGTTTTTTTGTGTTAAATAAAATAAAAATAATTCAAATATAAAATAATAAAAGGTAAAAATATGAAAACAAATAATTATATAAGACAGAAATCACAACTCTTAACATTTTAAATATATATTTTATGAATTAAGAATATATTTAAAAAAAATCTTATTTTTGACAAAAAAATATAAAAATTGTAAAATAATAATTAAATTTCAATTTTCATGTAAAAATCATAAAATAGCTTATTTTTAAACATTTATAAAACAAAATTGATATTAAAAATTATTTACCATGTTTTTTTTTTCGAAATTAAAATAAACATATTTTTAAAATTTTTTTTTTTAAAAGTTAAAGAAAATTAATTCGAAAATTTGTATGGCTCACAATATATATATCATATAATGCCTTGACTTTGCTTTTTTTTTTATCATATATTGAACCTTTTCTGGCTTCTTAAATGCAATTTTATTTTATTATGAATTTATTAATTTTAGGAGTTTCAATAATTCAATAATTCATAATATATATCGAAGTTTGAATATCTAATTATAAACTTTAACTTTTTGAAGATATTCTGCGTTATCTTAGCCATGAATTTGTGCTTAACAATTCACTCATAGAACTAAATATAATTGTATAATTTATAAACAAAAATGCATAAATTTTGTTTATTTTTTTTTTTTAAATTTATTCAAAATTGATTAGCATACTACACTAAATTCTTAAGATTAGCGAATAAATATGAAAGCATATTCAAACAGTTGAGCAGCTGTTGCACCTTACACAAATCTAATATACTCTTTGTTTTCATTTATAAAATAGAAACCGAGCATTAAAAAAGCAAAACATTAAACCAAAGCCAACCGCAACAATGTAGGGGAAATGTATATAAAAAAAAAGAAGAATCTAACGGTCAGCGAGTAGACCAGAACGTGTTATGCCCACCTGGTTGAGGTTACACGAACCATGTCCTTTTTGCTGTCCTGTCGTCCTGTCCTGCTACTCTGGTCAAAAACAATTTAGCTGTTTTGCTTTGTTTGGCACTTTTTTTATAGCAGACTCTTTTCTCTTTTTTATTATTAGATACACTCTGAATGTTAATTTAAATTGCAAAACTCTATTGTTTTGTGCCTCAGCACATTGTTTATCCCAACTCACAGTTTTGTATGCGAATGGACACTTTTCAGAGTCCTCAATTAGCATGTCAGGGAGCGGGGGAGTTAGGCCTTTGAAAGCACATTAAAAATGATTTTCTAAGTAGATTGTAAAAATTGCTGGCAATTATATTTAATAGCTCGACTTTATGTTGTATTCAAGTGGGCCATAAACCAACCGTAAAGCCTTGAGAAATATGGGCTGCTTGAGACAGTCAGTCGACCCCTCCAATGTCGAGGCACAAAACGCACAGGCAATTTGTCAAAAAAAAAAAAAAAAAACATTTGACAATATTGCTCTCTATGAAAATGTCTTTAAGCCAAGAAGTGTATCTATAAATTTGATTAAATATTTCTACCTGAATGAACTGCAACTTGATTAGCATGAAAATCAAATTTTTTAGAGTATTTAATACTTAGATTGAATAACAATGAGCAAATAAATCGATGAGTTGCTGAGTTTCTGTTTTTTTATTTGTGTTGGTTTTTTATATATTCAACAATAAAATTGCATGGTCAACACAATTTCACGACCACAATGTATGTTTTTTTTTTTTTGAGGTGACATGTTCAGTTTCGTGTTGTTTGATAAAAATTGCGAGATATTGGTAACCCACAGACCTCAATATAACTATATGTATGTTAAAAAGTGCAACTAATTTGTGTCCATTTTAAATAAACACGATTTAAATTTTATTGTCAGAAAATAATCAAATTTTTTGGAAGTATTTAATCAACATTTATTCAATTTTGAATCTAACGAAAACCTAATTGATTTCTGTTATTTTATAAGCTTATTAATTAAAAAGATTTATATTTTCTTTAACTTTTTTGTAAATTATATTTTAGTAGTATTGATTTTAACAGATTTAAAAAAATCTTTCTTAAAATGATTTTTATTATTTTCGATTCATCGATAGTTTATTAGTTGTTAGGCTTGATTATCGATTAACCAATAAAAAAAGGCAACAAAATTATTTCGAAATTTATGTAAATATATAAAGCATTAAATTATAAAAAAAAAAATAAACAATTAAGTAATTCTATTTTTTATTTAACAATTTTGCTTGAGTATAAAAAAGTTGCTAATAAATTTATGTAAATCTGTGAAAAAATATAGATTAAATAATATTAATATTTTATTTATTTGTTTTGTTTAATGATATCTAAAAACAACGCAAAATTTCTTTGATTAGAGTACACTGTAACACATGATAATAAAATAATAAGAATAAAGGGCGTCTCAAGAAACATTTTTTAATTATTTTAGCAACCAAAACAATTCTTCGTAAAGCAAAAAATCGATTTTAATCAATTGCTGATATGCTTAGACTTTTCTTGCATCTATTTTTAATCTATTCTATTTATTTAAGCAGCTTATTGAGCTTGTCTTTCAATTCAATAACAGTTTTATTTAAATAAGCAAAGTTGCAAATTAATTAAATTGAATTATGTTTTGCTTTTGCTTTTCGATTTTGATTTCGTTGCCATTTTTGTGGCCCAATCAAACTTCGACATCTGGCAAATAACCTGAATAACCCTTTCGTTGGCAAAACTTGGCCACAAAACAATCAAAGTCGGCCACTGAGCAATGTGCAAACTTTGTGGGCGCTTGCCAAAGGTGGAGGGGCGTGGCAGAGATACAAACATAGATACACACAGATACACACTCATACATACATATGCGTACTCCCCAAAGTGGCAAACAATAACTTTCATTATGAATATTTCAGAGTGTGGAAGTGAATGAGCCAAATGTTAGTTGGGCTGCCAAGGGGGGAAAGCTGCATCCACAAGGTGCAAAAGGACAAAGTTTCCAGGGCGTTGCAAGCGTCAAGGAAATGGGGCCACAAAACTTTGGTTGCAAGGCGACAGAGCCACGACACGTTGACTTTGATCTTAGAGTCAGTGCACAGGCCCCACACACCCCTACCCCCCGCTGGGCTGTTTAACCTGGCCAAGATGCTCTTTTTGTTGCTTTTGCTTTGTTTGCAATTGAAACGCAATTAAGCCCGGCTCTAAGCAAATAATGGCAGCAAAAAGTGGGCCAAGTTAAATAGCGCGGCAAGGGTCCCAAAATTAACTTCAGATAATTATGTATGTATGTGTGTGTGTGTTTGTGTGTGCTTGTGTGTGTAAAAGTTAATTGGCTTTGCGCTTGGTTTAATAAGCATAATAGCGCTCGCTGGCCACGGCGAATTAATAATTAAATTAAATTTCCGACAGGGCCACAACGTGTGCCCCATAAAAGTATTAATTGCATTCCCGAATCTGGCTTAAGTTTTTACCGAAGTCGAGGCCAAGACTCCGTGGAACCCTAAAACCCTCAAGTGCCCCATAACATATATGAATGAAACAACAGACCGTCCGACAATTCGACAATACGACAATCCAACAATCCGACGATGTGCATCAAAGCAACACATCCGCTGTCAGAAGTCCACAAAAGTGTTGCCTACTGTTGTTTCCGGCGCCGTCAGCAAAAACCAATGTGGATACACTGGCCAACGGATGAAGTTCTCGCCGAGATTGAATTGAGCGATAATAAAAAAAAAGAAAAAAAAAATAAACTGAGCTGAACATGAAATACGAACTCGTTTCTGTGTTTGTGTTTGTGTGTGTGTGTTTGTGTGTGTGTGTGTGTGCTTAACTTCCGGTGGAAGCCGTTTGGACGCCTTGTCATATTGACTGGGCCCACTCTTATTAATATTATAGCAATGTGAAACTGTCGTTCCAGTATGCTCCCAATGGCCACATAAAATGCTTTAGTGTGCACACAACTCTGACTGACAGCTAATGTACACTGAACAAAATTTTGACAATTTTGGGATAAAGTAGACAAACCTTATGTAATATAAATTTAATATTTATAATGTTGATCATTTCATGAAAATAACTAAATTATTTTAAAATTATTTGTATAATTAAACACATTTTGTCTAATTTTTACGACCTTAGTAACGATTTTTTCTAATAATACTAAGCAACAATGTGAAAAAAATTCTTGTATATTCTTGTTTATATTTTTGAAAAGGTAATAAAATGGCATATTAAACTGTTATACAAAAAATTTTGATTTTTCGCTTAGAAGTTATTGCGGATTAAAATGAAACTTTTGCCTAAAAATATGCCTATTTTAAAAAAAGCTATTTTTTGTGCAATTTTTTTTCGAAAACTCGAATTTTGGCTACTTTTTATCAATCTTTGGATCTGCAGATCTAAAGACACAGTGGAATTTTATATGCCAGTCCGTTGTTATATATTATAATACAATTTGATGTAGATTATATGCTTATACACCTTATTCAATTGTTTAATATTTTTTTTGCTTAAATTAACAAATTGATAAATAAAAATTCAAAATTTTCGTGAATCCTGAAGTCATTAAACGCTGTTAATAACTGTTAATAAAATTAATTTATTTTATATTTATATTTAAATTTAACACTATTATAAATTAACAAATTAATAAGCAGAATTTAAAATTTTAGTAAGTCGTAAGGCCATCAAACTATTTATAATAGAAATTAATATATTTTGGAAGTTCCAAAAACCCCCTTATATTTATAAAGAAATTGTGATAGTTCTAAAAATAATTGTGTTTTACATTTTAATTAAAAACACATAAATGTATTCACAACAAACTAAAAATGTTGATTTATTTAATACTTTAATTTCATATTTCATAGGAAAAGAGTGTAGCCAGGATGAAATTATATACGAAATCTGTATATTATACAGTACACAGGTAGATTCTTCTTATTCAAGTAAAGAAAGTATTTATACTCTTTTATTATTATAATTATTCATTATTTTACAGTGTTCATTAAGAAAAAAAGCTTTCGCGACTACTCGTTAAACCGAACAAACTTTGCCTAGACTGGCAATTAAGTTTCAAAAAGCATTTTGGTTAGAAAGTTTATAGAATTAATAAAGAGATGCTATCTAGATTCAAGAACAATGTTAAGCCCTTCAATAAGGACCTTAGAAAAGGGATAATTACAGAAAATTTAGCTTTCATTATTAATAAAAATATTTAAACAATAATTGTGTAATTTTGATTTTAATTAGATTCTTGTACAAACAAAGCCAAGCTTTTTTTTTGAATTTATGCCAAAGAATTGTCAATAATTCGCTCAGTGTGAAATAGCTGATGCCTAGCTCTGGCTAGGGGACAGGACAAACATCCTTTTGGCCATGGTCGTGTTGTAAGTGTGTGAGGAAGTGAGCGAGAAATTGTATTTCAATAAAATGATTTATTTGCACGTATTTTTGGTCCCGACAAGCATAACCAGAATGAATTGTAGTTGGTGGAGGAGGAGGAGGGCTGCAGACATAGAGATGAAGCTAGTGACATGTTGAAATATGTCCTTCGCTGCTACTACGTTGATGGTCTTGTCGCAGGATTTTATTGTCTTACGACACGCGTCGTGCGAATCTCTCATAAAAATGTAATAATTCCATTTGCAAAACGCAGCCAAAATGTCGCATGTGCTTCGCCAGATAACAGGGAGTCCTGACACAGGACATAGCAACAGATTTTTCGAGAAGGTTCCTCTAAGAATATCGTTGCTGAGGATGAGGTTGAGACTGAGGCCAACTGTGGTGCGTTTTTATTGCAGCCGCAACTTTTATTAAAAGGCCATGGGGAAAAAACATTCCAAACTGCGTCCCAACCAACAAAAAAAAAAAACAAAAAATTGTTAAAGCCTTATCTGGAAATGTCGTTTGTTAGATGTTGGCGCCGACTTTGCTTGTTTTTCTTTATTTTTTATTTTTCCTTTTTTTTTTTGTGTCCCTGCTGAAGCGTAGAAAAAAGGATTTACTTTGGTCCATTTGCTTGGCAGCCTTTAATAGGCTTAAAATACTCGTTACTTGCCATGAATACTTTTATAGAGTTTATCAAAACGAATGGCAGGCAGAATTGACATAGATACATTTCATTTGCATCCTTTTTATGTTGCTTTTCTTTTTTTTCCTTTTGGGGCAACAGGCAAAACAAATTTCGTTATTCAAGGCGCACGTAAACTGAATTTGCAGCTTATCAGTGGAGCAAATTGAGTTAAGCCATCAAAAAGCTGGCAGGGTAGAAGGTAGAAGCCAAACTGATTTCACACAAATTGGCGTATACGCAACGCACTTATTGCGCATACGACCTGAGCGTCCCAATTGATTACGCAATTTTTGAATTATTGTTAGTACAATCAATTTTGTTATGCATACTTGTATAGGCATTACATACATATATGTATTCTGTTTTGGAATTCATGCAAATTGGCTTTACAAAGTATATAAAAACAATTTATTTTATTTAACAATCTAATTAAAGTTGATAAATTCTGACAAAGCTTTGAGGCATCAATTGGAATGTGAAAAAATATACAAAAAATGGAATTTTTCCACGCACTGAGCATAAAATATTTCAGTTAAATATTTGTTGTTATTCATAATTATTATTAATTTGAATTTCCGCATATTAAGCTGCAATTTTATTGAATAACTTTTGCATTTTATGTTAATTTTTGATATTCAACTTTAAACACAATTTTTTCTGTTTATTTTGCCACACAAAAAAGTAAATAAAAATATATTAAAATAATGCAAATATTTCATGTTCACAGCAAAAAGTTTTTGCCTTAAGCGGTTAGACAGATAAATTTTAAATTTTCAAATAAATATTTATGTGTTACCTGTTCCAATGTTTTGGCCAATCATTAAAATGCAATTAGAGTTTTCCACAAGAGTTCGTGCTTAGTTAAATAAGACTTGTCACTCACTTTGCCTCAATACGTCAATAAAAACGCAACGCCCTATTCGGGCTAACAGAATTGATGGGCCAATTACAGTAACAACAATATAAATTTGGGTCATTAAAGGACTTACAAGAAAGCAAGAAAGGTAGGCATTTGGTCAGTTGTTGGCTGGCATTCAAAAGAAGCGTAAATTCAACAATACGACCTTAATATTTAAATTAAGGACATATTAAAATGCCAAGCCATAAAAGCCTTTCGTGTATGCCTTGAAAAAATAAAGCTAACCAAATGACATTTTGATGGCAAATTCAAAATGCAAAGCCCCATATAACAGAATTATTTCTCGTTTAATCGGGTTTACGGTTTAGTTAAAGAAAGTTCAGCTGAAAGGTCACTTTAAGAAACAAGATATAGTGAGATGTTAAGCCAATGCTGCTGCAATCTTATTAAAGGGTCAGATTTTATTATATTCGAGCAGTAAATTCTTGTTTCACTCCGACTAGAAGAAGTTAAAGTCCTTTAATAAAGCGTGTCCTTCTTAGAATGAATTTGGAAAATTTTAACCCTTTTGGAAAGGGTTAAATTTAAGGAATAACCAAAAAGAATAACTAAGCAAATTAGTAGCTAATAAATAGAACTATACTACTACATATATAATATATAAATAATATCAAAATAATTGTTTTAAAAATTGACTTTTAAATATGTTTAAAAAAATAATAATAAATAAATATGTTTTAAGCTGATAATGAGTGTAAATTTTTCTATTTAAATTAAGATAAAACAATTAACAAATATAAATATTTATATTAATGTTATATAAAATTTCAAAATGAATTTAACTATAATTTAAAATAATTTTTATAAATTACACAATATATATAAATTTTATTATAATAATAAAAAAAGATTCTTATAGAAATTTTATATGAATTTAATTATAGAAATTGCAAATAAATTGTATTGTGACTTAGCAATAATTGAAATAAATATTTAAATTCAATGATTTCAAATAAAACATATAAAAATGTTCCAATTCAACTATAATTAATTTCACATAATTTTTAATTATAAGATTTTAATACGATTATTAAAATTAATAGAAAATCATTTTTAATTATTTTAAATTTTAAATAATCATAAAATACGGATTATAATTACTATTTTTTTTTATTAAAGCTCATAAACATTATTTTTTCTGGTTTTAACATTATCTGTTTATTGCAATTATTGTTTTTTTTTCTGTTGTTTTTTTTTTTTTGCTATTGTTGTTTCCTGACTGTTGTCAGAGCATAAATTCTGACATGACTACAAAATGGTCTGGGCCATAAATTAAAGTTGCTATAGTGTCCATCATGTTGAAATGCTTGAATTTTTCATTGCTTGCATTTCAATTTCATGGTCAGCCATTAAAATTGACAGGCAACGAACCACACAAACAAATATACACTACATATATACAAATATATATATATATATATTTATATATATATAGGTATGTATATATGTATGTATAGGTATATATATTGTAATAACGTGTTGATGTGGGTGAGCTAAAAAATGTGGAGTCTACCATACTTATATATCATGCATGAGCATGCCGAAAGGCTAGCCAAAAATAACTGGAATGGTTTTTGCAACCGAATATTTCTACACTTTTCCCCAATGCACATAAGAGTATATGGGTTTAATGGAATGTCCTTTTGCCAGTGTCTGAATGCAATTTTAACGATATTTTTAGCAGTTAAAGCAACATTTGGTACACAATTCTACAATTTATATGCCCTATACAAAATAGTATATCTTTATAGATTTTTTGTAGTTTAGAATACATAATTTTATATATTTATTTATATTTATTTAGTTGACCAACCAAATTCAAATAAAATTATGGTTTTTTCACAAATGCTCAAATTCTGTATATCTGCTATAGAATATTCAAAATGAGAATTAGGTGTGCTTAAAATAAGCCCAAAATTTTCTAAAACTTAGCATAGTGTTTAAAAGATTAAAGAAATTGTTCTATAATAAATATCCATCCGTTAGATTATCATCAACTAAATGATTAATTGGTATATCTAAGTACGAATATCTAAATAAGCCCAAAATGTTTTCAAACTAAAAAAAGTGCTTAAAATATAAAATAAAATGTTGTATAATAATTATCTAGCCGATAGATTATAATCTTTAAGTTTTCCATTAATTGTGGTTGTTTTAAATGTTAATTTCATGTCATATTATAGCTCTTCATGCGGGCTGCTTCTTCGGCAATAAAATATAAAAAAAAAAGTTTATAATAAACTGAAGGATTTATTGATATTTCTAAGTATAAAAAAATTTTCTTACAGTTTTATGATTTATAAAAAAAAATTTATAATAAACTTTAAATGTTGGAAAACAAAGTACTAATGTTTTTGAATCGAAAAGAATATCTTTTTATACTTTTATATATATGTATTTATTTAGTTTTCCAGCAATGCAGGTATAAAATTATTATTTAATGTGCACAACGCGTATTGTTACTTTTAATTTATATTTATATTTTATTATAAAGCTAATTAATTTATTTTATTCTCGAAATATGAAGGTGATGTAAAAATTTATACGCTCAAAATCCCATCACTAAGAGGCTAAGAAAACTTGGAACTACTTGAGTCATCTGCTCAAAAGATTGAAGCAACAAATTTTGCTTTTTCTCTGTCCATTTCCGCTATGGAAACAGAGAATATTGCAATCGGAATTCTACAATTGCAATATTTTTACTTGGTTTTTTTTCCTTTTGCCTATCTTTTGATTTTTTTTTATTGTTTGTTGGGCGCATATTTTGCAATCTCAGTAACTTTTTTGTTGTTGTTGTTGTTGTTGTTGTCGATTCTTTCCTTTTTCAGCTCTTAAAAGCATGTTGCATAATTTAAGCCGAGGCAGGCAAGTTGGGCGGCCGAATTGTTTTACTGCTTTTGGGCTTGAATGACGCTGTCCTGGCAGTCCTCAATGTCCTGGCGCTGAAAGTATGCTACAGTCGACACATAATGCGAGTTGCTGATTGGTTGTGTTTGTGTGTGTTAGTGTGTGTGTGTGTTAGCCAAAAGGACTGCAGCAGCTGGTACAGTCACATGCCAAAAACTGGCGTCACCAACACTTGGCCTCTAACTGAGCGTATGATTGGCTAATGTCAGCGAGCATTACGAATTTATGGTGCCCATCAGATAAAACTGGAGACAGAATATATATATATAACGCTTTTTTTTCAACTCGAATTTAACATTTTCAGGTGTTATTTGCCGTTTGGCGTTTAAGTGCCATTTAATTGTTTGCGGCATTTCGCTAAATTCAACTTTGACCCAGAAAACACGCCCCCAAGGCAACTCCAAAAAGGGGCGCCATAAATTATAACATTGAATATAGCTTTAACTTTAAGTAAACTTGATAATTAATTAAATTCGCATAATAAATGAACTTAAATATGAAAATGAAGTGCAAACACAACAGCTTGCAAAATGGGGGAGAGATGTCCTCACTGCGCATTGCTTTTTTTGGGTCCTGGTTGGTCCTGGGGGTGGCGACTTGATTAGATGATTTTAGTTCAGCATTAAATGCCCAACGAAGCATGCATACACAAACAACAAGCGACAGCAACATCAACAACAACAACATAATCATCAGAGCAACAACAAAATTTTAAACAACATGCCAATTTAGTGACATTCACATGAAATTAATTTGCGTAAAATCAATTTCAATTTACAGCCTGACAAAAATTATGTGTGAAAGCTACAAGCAAAACGACAACCAAACTGTAATATACTCTATAGCAAGATGATGAAGAAATTTTAAAATTATTTTTTTTTGTCTCCTAAATGGAATATCTTTGGTACTATGTACATATGTGTATCGCCAAAGCAATGTTTTTTTTATATTAAATTTTGCGTCTTCTTAATTGCTTCACAATTTTTTCAAGTTTACATATAATTTATTAAAAGTGTTTATTTAATAATTTTAGCAATGTGTACCAATTAAATTTACTAATAATGGGTATATGGACCTTTAAAATTGATCACCCTGCAGTGTCATAATAGGGATTTATGTTCTTTTTTTAAGAACGACTTTTAATTTTAAGTATTCAATTACAAAAAAAAAAGTACAAATAAATAAGTAAATAAATAAAAAGTATATATTTAAAAGCAAATTAACTAAATATTATATTCTGCAGCATTATATTTTTTAAATTTACTTAGACTTCAAATAGTCATAATTGTTTCAAAACTTTACCGATTTTAATATGGAATCTCTTTTTGGTTAAAGATGTTAGTCTATATTGAATTGGCATTCAAATTTAAAAATTAAAATTTTTCAGTTTTTTGTGATATTTTGTGTCTTTTACAATATTTTTTTAGTTATTTCAATAAGCTGATTCCCGTTTTCGAATTTTAACTTTACTAAGAAGTATGTATGGTTGGATGTATAATAACCATAAATTTATTGTTTAAATTTTTAATATATATGCTAGTAAAAGTGTGTTTAAGTTAAATATGTTTACAAAATTTTAAAGAACGACTTTTCTATTTTCTCGCCTAACGACGACGACGAACATTTCACAATTTTTAATTGCTTTACAATTGAAAAACTACTAATCGTGTTCGTCTGCAACTCCCATTCTGCACTTACTGCTTACTAATGCTATCGATACTCCCGCTGTTATCGATTTCCACCACCGATGTGATACTTTTGCTATCGTTATCGACTTTTACCACGAGTTCGATACTTTTGCTGTCATCGACTTAAAACATCAATACGACACTTCTAATATCGCCAACTCAGCTTATACACCCGTTCACAAGTATTTATACAAAATGTGATTATTCTAAACAGTATACTCTATTATATTTCATTGAAGCAGAGTATATAAAAACAAAAAATCAAGTGAACAAAGCATCAGTTAGCAACGGTGATTGTTGACAGTGTCGTTGTGGCAATGGTTAATGGGAATTGTTACTGTTTTGCAAATCATGTAATGGAAATCCTTTCAAATATATAACAACAACAACAACAACAATGAAACAAGCTAAAATATTTTGCATATAGAGTCGCACTCAGGACACATACATCCTTTGCTCTGATTTAGTGTGCTATATGAAGCATATCATATTGGCTGACTGTCTTTTGTTGGCATTGGGTGTGTGTGTAAATGTGTGTAGCTCTTTGTGTTGTGCACACACACACACACACACACACGAGAGAACAGAGTGGCAACAAATAATAGAATTTGTCTGGTTTTAAGCATGACAGGCACAAGAGCAGGATAATGTGCATGCCAAGCGAGGCGCAACTGAGCACATTTCCTTCTTAGCACAGTCACTCCTCTAAAGGAGCAAGCTGAGGGAAAACGGATGGGGGCACAGCGAGGTGTTTGGTCTGATAATGTACCTACAATTTAAGGTTGAGTCCCTGTGTGGCAGCCCCAAACTAACCATAGGCGCAACAGCAGTATCATCATCAATCAAGCCCAAACATATCAGATGTGCATTCACATTATACATATATGTATATATATATGTATATCTGGGGGGCTTTGTGTAAACGATGCTCTTGGGCTAAGAAATTTGTGGCCTCAAATAAGTGGTAAATTGCGTTGCTTTCAAAAACCCATCTATCTATATAAATATGTACAAATATTACATTAGTTAACCAATTAGCAGAAGCAGCTTTAAATTATATTATTATTCGATAATTTAAGTGTGCTTAAAATAATTTGATAAACTACTTTGCGGGCAGAATTTGAGCTTGCATTAGAATAATAATGAATTTTCACACAAATTGTTAATAAATTAATTCAATGAATATGTGAAGAGAGACTTGAAACTTGCTTAGTCTGTTAAGACAACAAATAAAGCTTCTAATAACAAAACTAAATGGCAATTTAAAAAGTTTTGTTACTGAAATTTGTGTTATTTTATTTAAAAATCATTTTTCTTATATAAAATTTTGTGATAAAAAAAGAATTTGTTATTTTTTGATATATAAAAAAAAAATCACAAAATTTGTAGTTTATTTTTATTAAATTACTTGCAAAATTTTCAAATCAAGTAGATAAATATTTCTGTCGCCCAAAGTCCATATTTGTAAGTGAATAATTTTTTTATTAAAAAAAATTCAATATTCATTATTTACATTTATAATTTAAATATTCATTGCTTGTTTTTAAATACTGAGGTTTAATTTTGTTGAAATGCTTAGGCTGCAATTTGTATAAATTTTTCTATATCCTGATAAATAAGCATAAAACAGTTTTATTAATTATTAAATTAATTTAACATTTCTTTATCTCAACAATTAATTCTGTAGTCATAATAAAAATATAAAATTAGCTTTTTCTATTTTTTTAAATTATTAAAAACAATGACAATATTTTTAAATCATGGTTAAATATTTTTTTTTTTGTATAATTCTCTCTGTCGCCAAAAGTTTATATAATGAATAATTTTTTATAGGAAACAAATTTAATAATCCTTATTTATTTGGCGTATTATCCAATGCTGATTTCTATATACTATAAATACTGATTGCTCTATTTAAAATAATCTTTTATATATCCCTCAATATTACTGCAGATGTCTAAGATTTTTGTAAACGAATTTTTCTATAACATGAGAAATAAGCATACAACAGTTTTATTAATTATTAAATAAATTGAACATTGCTTTATCTTTTGCTCACTCAACAAATAGTTCACTAAAATCATATTTTATTTCTGCTAATTAGTACAAATATGATTTATAAATGGCTCTTAAGTGGTTCAGACTCTTGTTAATCAAATATACGTAGTTTGAAATATGATATATAATTTGGCGACATATATACATATGTATATATACAATATACATTCTAATGATGCTCAAGTTTATTTCATACACATTTCAATGACACATTCACATTCATGTTTAGCTATCACGTAGTTCTTGGAAAGTACTTAGTTCTCTAGTTCACAAGTTTAGTAGTTTTCAAAATGTGCACTTAAAAATGTTGCTGAATGTTTTGGGACTGCAGTTGTGGAGCTAGCTGACAAATGCCTTTGGGGCGCCCCAAAGTAAGTATGCAAATGTGAGCTCAAAGCTGCCTTATGGGCAGTCACGTGGTAATTGAATCGTGCAACGCCTGCTTATGCCGTTTTTGCCTTGCCACATCAGCCTAGAGGCTTGGGTGCGCAACCAGCCATTAGAAAAGTGCACAAGTTATTTGAATGGGTAACAAGAGAGAGAGAGAGAGAGAGATAGACAGAAAGTGTGTGAGAGAGATAGAGGAGTTGAGTTTACTGTGTGTTTGACAAACAACATTTCAATGCTTTCAACGCACACGCAAACTAACAAACAAACAAATATCATTACAGCGACTTACATATGCAAACGGCAGTCTGACATCACATAAATAAGTATATGCACACTCCAAAGGATATGAAAGCCTGCGACGACATACATAAAAGATGAAGAAGAATTGCATATAAATACTCGTATATGTATATCCCAGACGGGAAGACAGGAAATGTATAAATACCGGGAGACTAGGAGATGTAAAACCGTCCGGGGAGCAATTCTCAAGTGGTTGCACGCGAGCGCCCCCTTTGATCGAATTTGCCGTGGCGTATACGTAATATATGCATATAAATACATACACGGGGCACATACACACACAGACACACACACACACACGCTAGTCACATATTTGCAATCGCATACATCTTCATTCAATATACATGCATGTATTTTCGCGTTGATAGCAAACAAGAGAAGCAACAAAAACTACAACAAGAAAAAAACAAAAAAAACAACAACAAAAGCTGTGAAATAACATTACGAACAATAAATGTAGATATGAGGGACAGTGGGTGCCATAAGTAAAACCCAACAAATACACGCATTATACTCTAATGTAACTAAAATGAAACCTGATCCCCTGGCTTTATAATAAATACCCTGTATTTAAAAAATATAATTTTAATGTGCATATATATTTAAAAAGAGTTGTGCAAGTAAAGAAATTAAAACCTCTAGATTAAAACGGCAAATCTTTACAATTTTAATAAACAGAAATATAAACAAATTTCTATTGGATTTATTTTTATATTTAATTTCAAGTTTGTAATATTATTGTTTTACATTTTAATAAATTAAAAAAAATAGCCAAATTGTTTAATATATTTTTTATATTGTAGATAAGCTAGATAAGTCAGAATCGGGTCAAAAAAAAATATATATATAATTTTCAGAGACTAGACAGATAAAAAAAATATTAAAATAAATCAGGAAAATTAATTTTTTATTTTAGAGTAAAATACTGATATATAATTGTACATCTTTTCATTGTTGCAATTTTTCAAAAAATATAGAAAATTGTCAAGTCTAGGGTAATACCAAGTCGAGCACTTTTCCTCACATATTTCTAGTTGCTTTTGTCTTGTAAATTTAAATCCCATTGCACTTTACAAGTTTCAGTTAGCCGGCGGCAGTTGTTCCTTCATGAGTTTTACTTTTCGATTGACAATGCGTGTACTTAGAACTGAAAGGATATAAATGCGAATGTAGCTGCAGGATACTAAAGCCGAGTATAGATAAAGGGAGGGGAATGTGGCATTGGAAGCTACATTTAAGCGGTAATCCTTGCATATATAATGAGCACCCAATGTGTGTGTGCAGAACATATCTGAATATTGCAGCGACCCCAAACACATTTTGCCAGAGCTGCAGGCCGAAACAAATTGGTAACAAAAATGGAAAACGTTTTGATCTGCAATTAACTGGGCTATGCAGGCACAAATGTCCTTTAATTTGCATCAAGCAAGGACATCCAATTAATGTGAATGGTTCAGAATTTGATTTGATGGTGGAAATTAGAATACAAAGCGTTGTAAATTTTATGGTAGAAAAACTGATTCAATTTGAAAAGATATTTTTAAAGAAGTTGAGAAATGTTTTAGAGACTTTGAAGAACTTGAAAAATGTTTTTAAAGTTCTGTTTATACATATTTGAATTTTTATATTTATTTGCTTATATAAACTGCGATATTGTTGTTACAGAGGCAACTAATCTGGGGGGAATTAAAATAAAAAAAATTAATAAAAAATTTGCCATTTTATTTATTTATTTAAATTACATGTTTTAATTTTTATTTTAAATATGAAAAATATTTTAAATATGAATAATATGTATTTTTTATTTTATGTACTGAAAGTAAGGTTTATTTTACAAATATTGTAAACAAACATAAAAACTATAAATATTTTTAGCTTTTAATTTTTTAAATTTATTTTATAATATAATCGGGTGCACTGAGAGTACTTAGAAATAGAAAAATAATATAAAAATTAAGTTAAAATATTAATTTGCTACTTCCTCATAATTTGTTATATATCTTCCACATCTTTATAGCTAGAGAGTTATTAAACTTGCTATTAGGACTATTATAAACCAAAAATAATTATGACTCGACCACTTTTGCTACAAAAACTGGGAATTAAATATATATATAGAAACCAAGAGGTACTTTCTTACTTGTTTTTCAAATTTCCAACCCGATCTTAATTCAACTCCATTTTCTGTACATAATAAAAAATTATTTGTTTGTTCATTTTGTTTGAGTGCGTTATTTCAATACATTTTATTGGGCATAAGTGATGAAGCGATTGTTATAAATAAATTGATGAGTAATTGCCAAGAAATGACAAGGCAAAAAAATAAAATAAAACATTAACTCTAATATTTCGTAAGCCTTTTTAATTAAGTGCGGAATTAAGCAATTAAATAACATGATATAAGCGCGAATTAAATAAATTGTTTAAGTAGGCAAAGAGTTGATATAGAAGCCTTATTTAAAACTCCAAGAAGTTACTAAAGAAGCCTTGTTTCAGATTTAAAGAACTAACTACAGTGGCACAAGAGATGCACTAAAATCTGACTATAAAACATTTATAAGCTCTCAATGTAATTTTTTTTTTTTTTGCGAACTGCTCGATTTTATGATTATTACTTGGATATACACACGGTTAAGTACACATACACATACGCACCGTAAACATACAGAAATTGCGTCACGGATTGTGGTACGGGTATAATTAAATATGAACACATATGTTTTCCTTGGTTTTTCACTGGCATTCAGAGCAAAAAATCAATAAAAACAATGCCAGAGCTGGGCAGAGAAGGCAGAGAGCAGGAAAAACCAAACAGGCCGCATTTTATTTACAATATTTATGAAACGACATGGAAACAATGCCAACTGCATTGAGTAGTTTATATTTTTAAGCGAATTAAGTAAATCAGTTGACGACTTGACGAACTTAAATATGTCAAATATTAATAACACGAGTAGCTACAATTTTAATGAGACCTTCTTTATAAAAGACAGTTGGGATATGGAATTGCTAGTAATTTTATAAGGAGAACATGGTATAAACATTGAGTGCGTCACACACACAAGGACTCTGCGTCAGCTTTGAATATTTTATGTATTTTTAAAGCCTTGTTTTTCTGCCCCACATCACCTGCCTCAGAAGTAATCACAGTTTTAACGGTCTTAATAAGCGGACATGACCATATTAACTGCCTTGGCTTGTCGGAGCTAAAAAGAAGCTCCAGATAAAAATCAAGAGAAGCACTCAATATTGCTGATGATGATGAAAATTTATGCACTTCTCTCAAGGACTGCCGAAAAGACAAAAAAAAAAAAATAATAATAATCGAGCCCTCAACGCACCATCAAAATTTTTGTGTTTATCAGCGTTCAATTTAGCTTGGTTGGGTGGAACTAAATACTTATAAAAAGAAAATAAGTAAATATGTTTTTAGTTAAGTGTGCAGGACTGGAAGATACGCAGCAATCGAGTCTTAGATTTACTTACTACTGTTAAAATGAATTCTAAAGTCTGGCACGACCTAAAGATATACAGCCATAAAGTATGAAATATATTAAACCTAGGAGATACCCAGCAATCAAATCTAAAGTACGCCAAACAGAATACAGAGTATTCAATATAAATTCAGCTTCAAGTAATTTTTCAACAAAAAAATTGGTATCAGAAACACAATAAATTTTTCAAGTTATAATTGTACCTAATTAAATTATTTTAAACAGGGAACGCAACTTCAGTATTTTTAAAAAAGAAAAAAATATGAAATAAATATTATTTGTTGATTTAAAAAAAAAAAATAATAATAAAAATATAAAGTATTTGTTTATATGAACATATATATATTTGTATATAAATATGTACATGTTGAAAGACAATTTTAATAAATATTAAACATATTATTATAATGAGCCAAAACGGCCTTATTAACTCAAAATAAATATCAACAAAAAAAAAATTATTTTTAAATTTTTATTAAAAAAAATCAGTAAAAATTGAATGTATATTATAATGATAATATCTTAGAAACTAGCTGCTCTATTAACAAAATTTCAAACGATCCAAAATACCTTTCTTATAATACATAACATGTTTTTAAATGACCAAAATTAAGGATCCCTTAATTATGAAAAATAACTTTTATTTAAAAAAATGAGTTAAATAAGAGTTAAAATAAATGTTTATAAAAAAAAACGAAAAATAAAAATTTATCGTGTTTCCAGATTACTGCATCCTGAATTAGTACATCTTAAGATTTTTCCATTTATCTAGATCTTTTTTTTCAACTTTGATTTTTTGAAACTCAACTCTTTTTTGTATAAAAAAAAAATTGGGAGGTATTCCAAAATTTTTGCATCTAGTAAACAAGAATTCACATAGCAAATTTGATGTCCTGAAAACTTTGAGATCGAAGCAAATTGGCATATTGATGCTGATCAATATATTATACAGCATAAAATCTAAATTTCACTCAACTCTTTATTATACCCTTCAGCAGAAATTTAAAGTTTAGTGGGTATAAAAATTACAAGCAGATAGCAAGCTCATTTTTGACGCACTCAGGATTGCAACGAGTGTGCCCCAAGTGGCAGCAGAGGACGTGAATGGTTGGCGTTGTCGATAAGGCAACTTGTTGTTGTTGTTGTTTGCCACTCGTGTAATATAAAAGTTGCATGCAAGTTAAGGCTTTTTGAGCGTCTTCTTCTTTTTTTCTTCACACTCACTTGCAACACATGACAAGTAGTTGTTTTTCTTTTTTTTTTTTACTTTTTTTGTGGCCACAAGAACCGCACACTGGGTCCAGATATTGTTGGTGGGTTGCTGCAACAACAACGGCAGCAGCAGCAGCTGCACTTGCAACACAATTGTTGCATTAAATAAATGTTTTGTATTCTGAATGCCATACACAAACGTTCCAGTTTCAGTTGCAGTTCTATATAGAAGCTGCAAGGCAAAAGAACGTTGATAGATTTTTATATATATATTATGTATGTATGTAAATATATATATATATATATATCTACATATGCCAACTGAGCAAAGGGTACAAAACAGTAAGCTAGATATATATGTTTGTGTTTTGTAGCATTATGTACAATGCTTTTTAATGAGTTTTTGTTCTTGCTTTTACAATTGTTCCAAGTTCTTGTAATCATCATGTATCTTAAGAAAGAAAATGTGTTGAGAATAAAAACTGAATGCTTGAATGTGGTAGATGATAAAGAAGAAGTCAACATCATATTGTATTTGCAATTTAAAAACTTATATAATTGTTTGTTGAGCAGCATTTAACAAGGAATGGACTGAGCTTTAATTCTAAAAAATCTTTTAAATGTAAAAAAAAATTGAAATTGAATTGATTTTTTGTACTTTTTGATAGATACTTGACTATTCATATTAATGCAAAAGGATCTGGAATTGTTCAAGGTATTTTTTATTTTAATATTGGAAAAAAATTCGATAAAATTGAAAATTCCACAAATTCGGACTACAACTCGATGCTGTCCTAAGCCATGGTCTTCGGTACAATTTATATTGGATAGACAATTTATGGAGTATATACAAAAGCTCTGAATACTAATTTATTCTTAATCAACGCCTCTCGGATTTATTCTACTAACCACAAATTAATAAATAATTTGTGTTTATACTAAGGACATAAAAGCAAGATTAAATATGAGTACATTCAGAAAATATAAGTCAATTTAGGAGGTATTTCGTATTCTATTTTCGGTAAGATCTTTTGGTAAATAAAATTTAATTAATAACCTAAGCGAAGAATTTAAAAATCAGCACATTAAATAAAAATTCAGTTCCACAAAATCTAATCAAAAGCTAAAAACAAAAAAAAAGTCCTGTAATTTCAGAGTATGCATATCAGCTTATGAAAGATTATCTAAAATGTTTAAGCAATATAGATCTGCATAAGGCAGTATAAAACTTTTATAAACATTAACTAGAGTATACTTATATACTCGAATGTATCAAAAATGCAATTATTTTTGACAATACTTTATTTAATCATGTTATACACATGTTTACATTATCATAATTATACAACATCATATAAATAATCAATTTTGTTTATGCATAGAAAAGACTTGAAAATATTATAATGTAAACAAATTAATTATTATTTTTAATGGCAAACGATAGAAATGTAAAATACAAAATGCAAAATGCAAAATCCACACAAAATTGCATGCGAAATCAAAATGTTTGACAATAAAAGCCAATTGCATTAATCACATACATGTTAAGCTTGGCTTTTGCATTGTTTGCATTTTGTGTTCACATATTGGGGGATTTACATTTATGTACGAGACAATTTACAGGACGTTCGCTGTCCACAAAATTAGTGGTAAAAGGATTTTATGTAATTTACAAGCCCAACAGGCCAACGCCAGTCAATTATGCCATTGTTTACATTAATTTGACAACAAATTGCATTTTGATTTAAAATGCAACGTACGCACATTTGTAGCCATGCCAAAAACTCTGGCAAAATGTAAACAATTCTGTGCATTTTGCTGAATTACAATGTTTAGTTAATTAAAATGTTATTAAAAGCGGCGACGTCAACATCAACATCAATGTCAAATGTGTCGGCAACTGCCAAAAATTTTGACTTTGGCCACATCAATTGAAAAACTTGGCATGTTGCATGCACCAGCCTACAAGTTGCACACGTGATATGTGGGCATAAATATCGTGACTATTTATAACTATAGTTATAACTTAAGTATATATTTATGTATATTTTATTTTGGCTATATCTACTAATTAATAACACATCACAAGTCAAAACTGACGCGAATTGGATCTGTCAGAGCTGTCATGGAAATAATCTGTCAAATTAGACATTTTTGCACTTTATTAAATTTCAATCAATCTTATAACGGGAACAGCTCGTTTTGGTTGTTGAAAATTAAATACAATCATTAAAAAAATATTATTTTTAATTCAAAATTTCAATTATTGATCTATTTGCTTATTTTAATTATATTGACTTATATATTTCATTTAAAATTGAGTGTCACGTATCTAATTTCAATGTTGAAGCTTATTTTTAGTTTGGTTGATGGCAGTTCTAGCACTACGTTGTTATATTAAATTATAAACAAATCTAATTAAAATCCAATTATAATGCGGCCGAAAGCAGAAACAATATTTGCAATGTTTTGAAAATACAAATTTATTTTTTAATTTAATAAATTTGCAAAGAAATTTTCATCTTTTAATGAGACTTCATACATCCATAACTTGCTCTAAATTCACTCGATTTTTTTTCGGAATGGCATTTTGATCATAATTTGACCTTTTAATTGATTTCCTAACCAAAACTAATATTGAATTTTTTGACCATTTTCTTAGTTATTTTCTGCATTGAAGTCTTTCCATGCCATATAAAAATCCATATACACATTGCTTTAATTATGAAATATTCATAATCGATTTAGTATAAACGAAGATTTTGTTTACCAATCATAACTCATATTCATTGTTAGATAATTATTATTCCAATTGTAACAAACTAGAAACCAGTTTCCTCACAAAATAAAATAATTCTATATACACTACATACATTGAAAAATGTTCATTGCTCTTCTGTTTAAACACAGAGTACATTATTTTATTTAACGAGTGTAAAAAATTGCAAATTTTCGCTTAAGAAAAAAATTAAAAAAAAAAATTAATTTACTCTTAACTATAAATTTTTATTTTCATGTTTTTACTCTTTAGGTACGAACTCGAATAATTTAAATTTTTTGTGGCAATTTAATTGTATAATACCCTATGTGTTGTATACAAGTGGTTGAGCATAATTTGTTAAAGTTTTGTATTCAAATTTCTTATTGTTATTTATTTATTTAATTAATTAGTTTTTATTCAAGAGCAACAAACAAAAATTGAATAGTTATGAAGGCACTGGTAAATTCAATTAATGATTATTTAATTTAACTTAATTTCATTATTATTATTATTTATTCTATTTAATATATTAATTCATCATTTTTTTTTGGTATTTTTATTTATTTTTTTTCAATTTAATTCTTTTTGTATTAAGTAAATAACAATTTTATTAATATTATTACAAATTTTATTTAATATTTTATTTTTTTTTATTTGCATATTTATTTTATTTTTTTATAAATTATTTTTATTAAGTAAATAGAATTTTAAAATGTTTTTAATTTTCTCCGAGACTTTTGAAACATTCAAAAATATGTAAATAGAATTCTAAAATCTTTTTAATTTTCTAAGAAACTTTTAAAACATTTAAAATTTTGTATATAAGTTTTTGTATATTATGCATTTTATTTTTATCTATTTTATTTTCTTTTTTTGGTTTTGTGGTAAACGTTTTTTTTTTTTTTTTAAATATTTTGAAATAGTCAAATAGTAAAACTTATGCTTTTCAGGAAATGAAGAATGTAATTGGGAATCTACAAGCCTGCAATTTGCTCTTTTCTAGCTATTTGTGTATTGTTTTTTAGATAGTTTATATAAAATTAGTTACAGGATAACTCTTAGCTGTGCATTCTCATCTTTAGAAATCGTGATTGTTTTTTTTCTGTTATACATTGAATTCATGTACTTATGAACCGCACGATTGGACGAACGAATGTTCAGCGGATTTTTGGTTTATGCCGCACCTGCCTCGTGCCTCATGCCTCGTGGCTGGTTCAGAATTTTATTATATTGTAGTATTATGCCGGCGTACAATAGCGTACAATTTTTGTTTCAATTTTCAACACTTTTAATAGCCAATTAATTAAACGCCCAAACAACAACAAATAAGAGTCTATATATATATTTATATATTTGTATTGGTAGGCACATGTCTGGTTAAAAATTTCAGAAACGGCAGCAAACATTTTTATAATTGTTGAATGAGGCTTTATTATATTCTGGGGCAGCAGCTGCTGGACTTTTGGGATCTGCGTTAAAAAACCGTATTCGCACCCTATCGACGGCAATATAAATCATTGCAAGGCATTGATATATGATATGGAAATGAAAGCCTGATTCGGCATACTCGAGTATATATATAATTTATGTATTTAAACAAATTTTTTTAAACAAATGTCGGAGGCATCATAAATTATAAATGAATATACTATTTGCCTGGTTGAAGCTGGATGAGGGACGAGTGTACAAAAACACACTCAATTAACAAAATTACTATTTATGGGATTTTGTGAGACAGATAGACACACACTCATATGTGTGTGTGTTGTGTGTGTGTTGTGCTTTGTTGACTCCCTTCAGGATTAGCAGCAATTTGCTTGTCTGGGAGACCCAGAGACCAAAGACTGTGGCTAAGACTGGCACTGGGACTGGGACCGACAACTACCAAGTCTTGTCAAAAGTTTTGTATTTATATCTATGCATGAATTATTTATGGAACAAAAGCCGAGTTGTTGGCTACAGCCTGGACAAACTTGGCCGGTTAATGTGGCAGGGCGAAAGCTGTTGTGCTTTAGGTGTTTAAACATTTTGGGTGTATTAAAAGTTTTCAGCATAGTCATATGTTGGAAGACAGCCTAAAGGACTAAGGACTAAAGACTAAAAAGAACAGCTGAATACAGGCTGAAAGTCAAAATTTAAGAGCAGTTTTTGCCTTTCAGTACAATTTCAATGAACAGAAAACTAAAAGTGCGATGAAAACTTTTGCTGGCGTGCCAAAAGAATCTTTGACAAAAGTTTTCAGCTGCCAAGCTCACCTTAAATTAAACGTACGCAATCAAAGGATATTAAAGGACACACACAGGACAACAAGTGGCTGACAAAAGCGCAAGATTTCTCTCCGCATATGTTCAAATAAACACTCAAAAGGACTTCACTCTCCCGAGACCTCACTCAGGCATTGTTTTTTTTTTTTTAGGATTTTTGTAGGCTATGAATATGAGTGTGAATATGACTTTAAAAGGTCTGAGTGCCATAAATTTGACAGCGACTATTAAATGGATTTTGTTATTGCCAAAGACTTGGGGCGTAAGTCAGGGCGTTGCTGTGGCCAGCAATTAAATAATGACAATAAATGAAAAACGAGTATAAATGGAAAAAGGCTAAATTAAAGAAAACCCATTGAAGTGGCAACATTTGTCAGTGGCAGCTTCTCTGGGCTGACAGTTTAATCTGAAATCAAAAGTGCAAAGAGATTGACGACAGCTGTGTCAAAAGATGATTTAATAATATCAATGGCAATGAAAATGGAAATGGCAATTGTATTCAAATTATTGAACTTTTTGGCAACAGGTGCAACACGTAGCAAGCTGATATATAAATACTCAGCGTAGTTTGCATAGTAAATGTTTCATTTAAAAATAAAAAAAAAAAATTTAAATCATTAAATAAATATGTCAGCTGCGGCTTATCGGATGCTGACAAAATTTATGAATTTCGAATTATATATTTAAAAGCACAACTACTGAGGAAGATTTATCTATATATTTTTGGCTGATTTAAAATTGAGGAGGTTTTATGGACTCAAAATTAAGCAACTTTGATTTTAGAGAAATGGAAACAACTTTAACTTAATAAATCATTATGCATATAACGGGCTAGTGTAAGATTTATTTTTTGGATTAAAAATTATTTTAATATTTTTTTGTAATCAAAAAACTGAAGTTATTCAGTTGAAATAAATAATTATTGTTAATTAGAAAAAAAAATATATGTTGTTTTTTAGCTACTATCGTAACAATTGTATTTTTACAGCTGTTAATGGCAATGTTAACAATGCTGTTATGTAACATGAAAGTTTAATGCTTTTCTAACAGTGCACACTCATAAGAGTGAACACAAAATTAGAGTGTGTGCAACTTATAAAGCGTTTTGGCCTTATGACTTTGAAAACTTTGTTAAGGAAATCTATCTGGCCCCAAAAAATACTTGAACCATTTAAAAAACAACTTAACCTAACTAATATCCTTATTAAGAAACTTTAGAAAAGTTTGGCAATTTAAGTAAGTGGTCGACAGCATTTTTGGAGCAAGAAATTTTGTTGCAATTAGTTGCAGCAAAAATTGGGGATTATGAATAAAAGTTCGAAAGGTATACGCGGAATAGAGTATCAAATTTATAGAATGATATAATATATTTTGAATGAATTGGAGCACCTACAGATTAGTCAATATTTTTTATAAATTTGTCTTTATATATATGTTTATTTAAAAGTATATTTCAAAGGATTAAAACAAAAATAGAAAAACCTTTAAATGGGTCATCTATTAATTCAAAATGTATTTAATTTGAAGCCTAATTATAGAGTAAAGTTTCAACTTTATCGAAAAATATATAATACTATGTAGGGACTTTTAAAATGTTAAAAATGTTGAATACTTACGCATTTGAAAATGCCAATTCCGCTGCTCCTCTGCCTGGCACTATGTGCTGCTCGCTGAATCTCCCAGGGGCGAGGCAATATTGCTGTTGCTGTCCGATGTGGACAGGGGACGACAAATGCCGAGACGCGTTTTGCCCGGTGGCATGGATTTTAGTATGGCCACCGCCTCGTCCAGATCCAGACCTTGAAGCGTATGTTCTCCGACACTGATTAGACGATCGCCGGGAAAGATTTCGCTTGTTGCCTCCGCAGCACCACCGCGTATTAGGCCACGTATCACAATAACACTGCCATCCGAATCTAACGGATCCTGATAGTCGAGTATGGAGAAGCCGAAGCCCTGCTCCGTCTTATTAATATTCACAACTGTCACATCGCAGCTCCACAGCGCCAAACCGGAGACATTCTCCAGCGATTTAGAGCGCTGTACGGCGGCGGCTGTGCCTCCTGTATCCGTCAGTGTCGCCGTACTGGACGTATACAGTGAGCTCTCCGACTGCGCCTTGCTCAGCAGATTCTGTAGACTCTGATGTCCGCCGGGCAGCAAGCTGCGCGATTCAAATGCCTCCGCATTCTGCGAGGTATTGATTATCGAGGGTGGTCTGGTGCCACGGGCACAGACCAACTTTACGGATGATGGCAACTCCTTCAGTATTTTGACTACATCAATGTGACGTAGTCCTTGCAGCTTGTGCTCGTTGACTTGGAGCAGCTCGTCACCCGGCCGCAGTATGCCCTGCCTGCCGACGGGCCCGTCTTCGAGTATCGAGCGTATATAATGATGCGGACGCTTCTCAATGCCGCACTCGACGTCGACGGTGCCCTCAAGGCTGATTCCTAGACCTGAAAGTTTATTTATTTCGGCAACTAAAATTTCACTTTCGGGAAACTCACTTTTCCAGGCCACCCTCAGCGAGGCGGCGCTGGGGCTGGACACTTTCACCGGCGGCATGGGGGCAGTGGAACTGCTTTTGAGCATTGGCAGCGCAGTTGCTGTCGGCGTCAAATCCGGTTCATTGGTGGGCGTTTTGCCATGCTCCGGCTCATCTGCAACAGCAGCTGCAGCAGCCGCACCTGGCTCTGACTCTGACTCAGGTTCCGGCTCTGGACACTGCTCGTCGGTGTCATTGCCGCTATCATCATGATCATGCCCATTGCCATTGGTCAGACGTGGCGGTGGCGGCGGCAGCGGCCCACTGTGATCGCTGCGGTCCAGCACGTGCGACATATTCGAGTCCACGGTGTCCCGGGAGGGCAAATCTGCAAAATCAGCCAGCAGCTGGCCCCCGTCTCCGGCATCGGTGACAATGGAGTCCGCGTCAGCGGATTTGGGCGGCAGCCAGCTGAGCGTCGCTATAGAAGGCGAGGCGGGCATCGACAATTGGGATTGCGCATCATCGCCATCGTTAGCGCTGCCGGTGCCGACTTTCATCTCCGTTAGGGCCACCTGTAGATGCTCGAACTTGCGGCCGCGTAGGAAACGCTCCAGCGTCAGATGCACCTCAATTTCCGTATTGCGCAACAGCTCCACAGCCTGATGATTGGTCACACCGGCCAGAGTACGGCCATCCACAGCGACAATGCGATCATTGATCTGTATCTGGCCGCTCATCTCGGCGGCGCTGCCCTCGATGATGCTCTTGACAAAAATGCCCGATAGATCTTCCTCCTCGCACACATAGCCGGCCACGGTGATGCCCAGGCCATAGACGTTCTTGTGCAGCTCCACGACATACGTTTCCGTTTCCGGTGAGTCAATATAGGAGGAGGGCGAACCGGAAGTCAGCGAACAGCAATCATCGTCATTGGGTGTGGCCGTTGTCGTTGCCAACTTTCTGCCGGCTATCACAGTGCCATCTAAATGCTGCTCATCTGTTCCTCCACCCGATGACCAGCGCTGTTCCAGCTGCAGCTGCAGCGATTGTCGTGCCGTCAGCAGCGCCGTCGTTGGCGGCGGCGACAGTATTGAATAGGGCACAATATCCAAATCCAAATCCTGCAGAGATTGGCCATTCTCCGAGCTATTGCTGGGTATCGGCGGCAGCGGCAGATCGGCCAATTCCGTATCGGGCACTGGGGCTAGAGCTGGAAATGCGGGCGTTGAAGCTATTGCGGATGCGGCTGCGGTAGCGGGCGCTGCAACATTGCCCATGTCGGCAGTGTCCAGGGCGGGGCCGCCAGTGACCAGGCCAACCAGACTGCCCACATCCAGGCAGGTCGCTGTTGTGGCAATGCTCGGATTCTGAAATAAATGCCGCGACAGTTCTTCCGGGTCGGAGAGGAGCTTAGTTGGTATAATGGGCGCATGACTGGCCAGCGTATTATAATCGATGGCCGTGGGCTCAATGGGCCGCGCCACAATCAGACGCACCTGAGCTCCGGTCTGACGAAGAACTGTGGCCACTTGCTCCGAGCTAAAGCCACGCAGATTCACCTCGCCAATCTGCAGCAGATGATCGCCCAGCTGCAAGCGCTGATCACGCTCGGCGACGCCACCGGGCGTCAGGGCCTTGATCACCACACCAGTGCTCCGTCCGCCCACAAGTATAAAGCCCAATCCGTTGCCATCGTTGATCAGATCGATAACCTCCACCTGTGACCATTCGGTGCTCAATACCATGGCGATAATCTAGTACTAATTGCTCCCGATCTTGTAATAACTCTTGATGATATGGCAGTTTCTTGTTGTTGTGGATATCTTAATCTTAATGTTGCTCCTAACATGACGCGCTGGTGGTGCTGTGGTGGTGGTTTCCTGTTATCGTTATGGCAATCGTTATCGTTATCGTTTATGACGATTCTTGTTGTGTCTCTCTCTGGCTGTAGTTATTGTTATTGCATTTAGATTTATTCACCTTCAACGCATTCAAATGATGATTATGGCCTGGCACGGTAACTGGCCTGGCCGGGAATCAGCTCCTGGCACTGCCAGCGCCAACAACATTATCGACTACAGCAACACAGCACGCCTGCAATTATTGACAAAAAAAAAATACCACTTAGAGCCTGCCACACGCGGCGTATACGCAACGCGATCCGCGCAAACAAACGAAGCGCAGGTTATTTGCGTGACGACGGGCGTGAAACGCGAATTTCAATTGTTACACAACCAACCTACCCCTGCCTCAACTGTACTATGGGAAATTTGAACACATTTCTGACATAAATTTACAACTCAAAGATTAAGCGAGTTATTGGATATAATATTAAAAGATTTTTTGAAACCAAAAAAATACATTGAGCTATTATTTGAAATTGATTATTGATGACTATAAATGCTGGGAAATGTTTAAAACTTTATCTAAAGGTAACATTTCTTAAAAGAAACTTTTTTTTGGTGTCCATTTCTTTATTTAAAAAAACTACAAGCAGGCCAGGGACCATAAATAAAAGCAACTGAATTTCTTTTTATTAAAAAATAATTTTTGCTAGAGAAAAATTTAGCAAAAGAATTTTTTAACGCTAATCTTTACCTCTTAAACATGATTTTTAAATCTTGTAATTATTTTGAATTATTTGTATAAATACCAATAAGTTTTTAAGCTTATCACAACTCAAAAAATAACAATAATGTTTTACGTTTGTCTGACAAACATGTATTAACAACACTTAAAGCCACACAAGTCAGTTATCATTACAAATATAATTATAAAAAATGGTTTATTTAAAGGTTTAAGGCACTTTTTTAAAGCATTAATAAATTAATTAACAGCAGCTTGTTCTGCTTATTTTAAAGAATTGTTTAAGCAGCTTAAAATTTTTGATAAATTTTATCAACTTTTAAAATTTAATTTATATCCAGAAAAGTGGTCAATTCGCCCATAGTGCACGGCCAGACACAGCACCCAGAGAGAGCACCTGCACTTTGCTCTTGTTTTTTTTATTTTATTTATTTTTACTTTTTTCGGGGTTATTTTTTTTATTCTTTTTTTTTTTTTTTTGGTTAGGCAGCCGCGTATTTTAGCCTTTTTAATGGCACCTTTTTTGCACGATTTCGTAATTTACATGCACACGCACGCACACACACCACACACACATATACATATATATATAGAGGTACATATATGGAGCTGGAGTTGTTTTTTTTTCCTACTGTTCACGTGCCACGCATGTTTGACATGCTCCTTATGGCAACTTCACCCCACTGCTCCCCGCTGGCAATTAATTTGGAAAATGAGAAAAACTCCTAGAATACGCGACAAGTTTTCAAGCTTATACTGCTGCGCTATAAGCCACAAAAACAAATTGCACTTGCAAGCGATAAGTGGTATGAGATAGAGAGAGAGAGAGAGGGGGGAGGGTAAGGGTCCGGGGTAGCACCAATAACTGGCAAATTCTATGTAGGTATGTGTTAAGTGTTGTTCCATGGATGTGACTGACTTTGAAGCATGAAGTTGATTGCAACGCAACTTTGCTGTGGTTTTCGCTAATGATGCTACACTTCCAGAGTTGAGCAATATTTGAGAGATGCAGTTAAGGAAATATTGGGTAAGCTTAATGAATGAAATTCTTGGCTTTCTTGTGTCACAGAATATTGGGGCACACTTCATAAATAAAAATTCCTAGAGTTAAAGCTGCCTGGCTTGACTTATGTCACAGCAAATGCCATAAGGAATCATATTATTTTCTGGCGCAATTTTGAGCGAAAGATATTTACCAAAATAGAACTTCTGGAACGCTTCAAAAATTGGTATTAATTTCATTAGCAAACGGCAAGACAAAATTTAAAAATGATTTGAAATAAAAGTAAAGTAAAAAGTAAAAAATTTGAAATAAAAGTAAAGTAAAAATAAGAAAAAACTTTTGTAACTGAATTTATTGCATATTATTTATGACTTCTTTACTATAGCAAAAATTTAGTTGGAAATGTTTTTGTATAATTTTAAAAATTCACAAAAAAAAACTATTAAAATGAATTTACCAGAATTGTAAATTTTGTGCACAAAATGAAAAAAGCAAATCCCACGCATTTTATTCTTTTTAAATTTTTAGCTATTCTGTGAAATAATACTGACCTAGGCAAATAAATTTATAATTCTGTGCTCTGTGAAATAAAAGTTTAAGTTAACTTTGAATGGTTAAAAGTAGAAATAATTAGAAATTGATAAAAATTATAATTGGGGACGCTAGGGGATAATTTTCCAACAATGTTCATAGTAATTTGCCTTTAAATTTCCTAAAACTATAAAAAGTTATTGAATGTTAAAAAAATTGCCTATCTATGTAATTTGGAAATATATTAAAATTTTAAATATAGTATAACATAAAAGGAATTTTTAAATATTCTTTAAATTTAAAAATAAATAATGTTGCACAATGAAATTAAAGTCACATAACTTTATTTTTATATTATTTTTTAACATGGATGTCGTTGTTAGATAACATATAAATGCCGTACTTTATAAAACACTGACGAATATATGCAGAATCAATCACTCTGCCTTGATATATTGAGGGATTAGCCTTTGCTATCTCAAATGCTGATGTCACATAACTAAACATTTGAAAAGTTGCACTTCTAATGGTCTCCCATTGCGCATCTCTGGTCACTAATGACGTCCATCCGTACAGAGTCAGGGTCGACAATTTTGTTTGGTTTTTGTGCCGCGTTGCAGCCGGAGGAGAGTCTGCCATTGACTGCAGCTGTCAATTAAACGCTGATTGACTTAACGTGCACAGTGCATGGATTGGCGCACGAGGCGTATGATTAACGCGCGCGCCTGTTCCCAGTTCCATTGTTATTTGGCGGCCTTTTGGCCATTTATTTGCAGACCCAGCTATACCCCTTGCAATGTGCTTCATTTAACTTGGTTGCGGTTGAAGAGTGCGAGGACGAGGACGCGAAGGAGGGCGACGACTTTGGCATCCCAGCCCATTATACAAAAAGTAGGCCAAGCGCGTTTGAAGTTTACACTGCGTGTGCCTTTGTATGTGTGTGTGTTGGGGTTTTGTTATTATGGTGTGTGTGTGTGTAGGGTCCTGCTATTTTTATATACATATATATGTCTCAAGTTAAGACTGCTCCAACTGCGGCTCCAACTGGTGCTGTGCCAGTTTCCGTACACGTTTTCATTTTCATTTTATTGCCGTTGGCCACTGTTGCTTCTAACGCACTTCAAACTGCCGTGCCGCTGACCTACTGAGCATTATTAGCCGGCTCTCAGTTTTGGGCCGCCAGCTGCCTAAGCAGTCAAGTGTCAGAAATCGATAAATGAAAAAAAAAAGTTATATATATAAAAAAATATATATACTTAGAAAAGGCGGAAAAGTTGTAGGCCTGCTGCCAGGCTTGTTTACTCCTTTTATGCGCCTGCTGGCACGCCTACGCCTACGCCCATGCCCATGCCCATGTCCACACCCACAGCCAAGTCTAATTTGACTTTCTACTCTTTAGTTGCTATTTGTTATTCCTGGCTGGCTTCCGCCGCAGTCTGAGTACGCTCCAGCCGCAACACTTTGCCAGCGACTGTGACTGTTGCTGTGGCTGCGCCTTTTGACCTACCTAGGGGCAACAACAGCAACAACAACAGCGACGGCTTTTAGCCAAATTGCAGCTTGGCTTTAAAACTTGTAAACTTGTAAACTTGCGAGCGAGCGAGCCAGAATCGTGCACGCAATTTGCAATTACTTAGCATTTGCTGTCGTTCCTAGCAAACGCGGCGTATGAGCAATGTTGTAGCATGTAGTTACATTAAGGCACGCACACGGCGCGTAAGTTTCGCTATTGATTTAACAAGGCTAATGCAGCACAGAAATTGCCACAATTGTGTCTATAATTAGTATATATCTTGGTATCCTGATGCCCCATCTGCGTGTGCGTGTGTGTGCGTGTGTGTGCGTGTGTGCCTGGCTAATTGCGTTTAACTCCATCAACTGCATCATTGGCAGCTGTTGAACATTATTAATTAATATGTTTGGCCAATGTTGAGGCCGGTTTAGTGGCTGCTTGGCAATTAACTCGTACTTGCGCTTGCTGGCCAAACTGTTGGCCAACATATTTCACTGTTTGGTTTCAACAACAGCAACAACAACAACGTTGTTGCCTATCTGCCATTTTCATTCACGCACATAAATACATTGCTTTTGGCCAGCATATAAGCTGGCTTTTGTATACATTCACGTTCGCGTTGTGTTTGTTCTGTTTCAGTTTCAGTTCCTGTTTCTGTTTCGGTTTCTGTTTCTGCACTTTTTCTCCACACCAATTGTAATTATTGTACTCTATGTGTTTGCTTTTTATCAGTTTACGCGCGCATTTTCCGGCACGATAACACGCCCGCACGCCACGAAGCTTCTTGGCCAAATGAATTGCCCGCTGGCCAGATTGCCTCTGCTCCGTCCGCTACGCTCATCAATTATACGCTCTCCGCTCGCACGTGGCGGCTTGGCAGGGTGGCTGCTTCAAGTGGCAAGTATATCCTCTCACAGCACCTGCGCACTGTCTCACTCTGGTGCCCTCTCTCGTGCTCGACATTTGGCCAATATTTACATATGAAGTTAGCAGTTGGCGGCAGTTAAAAGCGGTTGAAGTTGCCGCCGTTTAGCATTCATTCAACTTGCCCGATTGTGGGAGAGTGCGTAGGAAAGCTTTTTCCTAAACAGTGGCATTGCTCCAAGAGCTTTTCAAAGGGGTCGACCCCATGGAACTTATGAGTAATAAGTAAATTTAAATATAAGAATAAACAAATCGAATTCTTAAAACATTTTTAAAACTAAAGCTAAGTTAGATGTTAAATAAAATAAATATTTTTCACCAGAAAGAACAATTTGCAAGAAAAAATTAATTTAATTTAATAATGAGAAAATAACTAATAAGAAAATGTTTTATGGAGCAGATAAGTAAATGTTATAGGTCGTATTTCATTTTTGGATTTAGTACCGTCGTTCTGACATCTGTTTTAAAATATTTGTATTTATTTAAATTTTTTTTAATTAAATTCAATTATTTAAAAATTATTCTGCCTCACTGAGAACAACTTTCGTTAATTATTGTATTAAACATTTTTGCGGCTATTTTTTGGTCCTCAATTTGAGACTATTGTTTATCGAAAATTATTTTTAGCACTGATTTCGTCAAATGGAATTTAAAAAAAATTTTAATGTGGAGAAAACCTTTCCCTTATATACTCACTGCTACAACCGCTTAAGAATTATAACGCACAAGTGTGCAAAAAGCGCCTTTACAACAATTAAATTAAAATTTTTAAAATGCGAGAATTATATATATATAAGAGATATTAGGAACAGACAAAAATTTAAAAAAAAAGTTCGCGAAGTTTTAACAACATTTTAAGAGTTGTACCTTATAGATTTAAAACAATTTTTTTTAAAACTAATATAAGATGAAGTCATGGTCAGAATGCATAATAACTTTTCTGAAATTTGTTTGCAGGGTTTAATATCGACCTTTGTACTTTTCATGGTGTTTAGCTAAAGAAACATCAAAAGTCTTTTATGATTAATAAATACTATCAATATTATCAACTTTAACTCAACTCAGGCTCACAAACAATTCTTGGACAACCTGCCACACAACAAGTGTGCACTTTGAGGGTCGGCAGGCGCTAAGACAATCAACAAACAATCCTGCGCCTGCTCCGTAGTCCACGGCAACCTTCACCTGGCAAGGGCTACCGAACCCACAAAAAAAAAGGCAGGTGTAAGTTTCTAGTTTTAGACTGTGACTTCAGTTTATTATTAGACAGTTGGCAGTGTCAACGCAAGACGCTCAAAAAAATCAAAATAAAAATAAAAATAAATACAAGCGTGGCATGCGATGCAAGAAAAGTCAGCGGCCATGAAGAACACACAACTGGCGTAACAAAAGGATATTGGCCGGAACAATCGTTACACGGTAGCAGCACCTGCCTCAACCAGGAGTGGGAGCAATGGGTGCCATTCCAACTCCTCACCAATTAGTTGTCCCTTCAATGTCCCACATATTAGTCAAGTGTAACGAACGAAGTGAGAAATCAAATTCAGTAAACCCAGTAATCTGCGAACATTTTATATTGGGAATATGAAAACTTCATAGAAATTTTTAGTATTCCCGGCACATTTCTCAATAGTACTACTCGATAAAGACATATTATATTATATTAGTTATTATTTAACAAACATAAAGGTGGATAAAATAAAACTACACAAAAAAAGCAAATAATTAAATAAAGCGGATTATACAACTGAAGTGCAACAAAATGGCAGCACCGCCGGTAAACTCAGATGAGGATTATTATATGGATGAGCCCTTTGACGAGGAATCGCTGTCAGAGGTCGAGGAAGAGCAGGAGGATGAAGTGCTTGAGGAGAGCGATTCACACAGCGACAGTGATGTTGAGTTAGAGTTCCGACGTGGCAACGTAAGTGCAACGAACCAGGTTCAGCTGCAGGAGCTGACCATAAAACAGTTTAGTCTCAACTATACGACAATCCCACAGCCTCATGCACGTCGTCAACAGATCTTTGGCAAACGCACTGGTGGAGGCAGTGGATTTGCCCGTGAGAATGCAATGGTATATCCCAGCTCGTCCTCCGAGGACGAGTCGCAGGTGGTCATCACAAAGACTGTGGCCGAAGTAAACCCATTGACAATGAACCCTGATCAGATCGATGAAGAAACTATATCAGTGCGCACTCTTATTCCCAATATTGGGACTGAATATCTATCAGAGATTGAAGATGATAAAATGTTTGAAAATGAAATGGATGATGATGAAGATGATGCTGATGCGGATGAAGTAATAGAAGATGAAATGGGCGAGGAAGAAGAAATTGCTGATGATAATGAAAATGAAACTGAAAATTTGCCTTCCAATGAACTGAATGACGACAATGTTGAAATTGGACAATTAGAAGCGGAGGAAGAGCAGACCAATACTGATAATATTGCTAAGAACAATGCAAAGCCAAAAATATTAAATCGTGATCTTGTCGATATAGCAGATGCGAGTGACAGCGAAATGAGCGTCCTCAATGGCGAATCGGATGAAGAACAATGTTCGCCAAGCTGCACAGATAATGAAATGGAGTTTATGAACATACAGACGGCCCAAAAAAAGAATCGAATGCCTCGATCACACCCAATCAATTTACCAAGAAAGCCCGTCATTCCTGCTAATTTTAATAAACAAGTTAATGCCGGTGTGCCACCTATTGTCAAGCCCCATGAAATTGAGGATGATATTGAAGGCGCAGTTAGCCTTGAAAGTGATAAAGGAGACTCAATTGATGTCAAGTTTCTTGAACAGAAAATGACAGAAATGTCTGAGATGATCATGAAAACGTTTCGGCTTAGCGGTGGCGCCCCAAATAATACTGCTTTGGAGCAACTTGCTTTGGCCACTAAACTAATGCGTAGGCAATCCGATGAACTCGAAGAGCTAGAAGGTAAATCAGAGTCAATATCGACAACGGTGCGTTCAGAACAATTGACGGGTCGCAAATGTCGCTGCCCATCAAGCACAGAACAATTATCGGGTCGCAAATGTCGCTGCCCATCAAGCACTGACATCATTGAACCAGATGAAGAGCACTTTATGCTGGATGAATGTGGTCAGGGTGATGGGCTAATGCGATATCCTCATCTACATCAATCGCAGACTCACCGTATCAGCGGCCGTGTATCTAGCGTTACTCCAAGTAGCCTAAACAGTGACAGGAGTGGCAATTATCGCATTGATCTCGGACGTCCACGTTCGTGCACTTCATCGGAAAAGGTCAAGTGAGTAGCGTCAGTTCCAAAGGCAATTCCATTTTTATATCCGGCTCACATTTCAGCTACAAGAATTTGGGCCGTAAAAGCTTCAGCTTTACAAATCCTCAGGTACGCGAAATTGAAAGACAAAATCACATTTTGTTAAAGAAAATGATGAACGTTAAGCCGACTATTAAGCCAGTCGTCAACTCCAATCTTCAAGCTAAAGTAAGTAAAGTACTATATATTAAACAGACTTCGATTATACCAGAATGTATACCTATAGAAACAGCAGCAGCCACCCGCTCCCCGCCTGACCAGTGCAGCTGTCAATCGAAAGAAATATCAACGTCAGATCGACTTGGATAACGATGTGCTTAAGCGTAAGCTTGAGGCTGTCGGTTCGCGTCGTCCTTTATTCAAGTGAGCCTCTGGCAGTTAACTGTTTATTAATATTATTATAATTTTAGAAATGTTTAAAGCGAATTTACAAAATTAAAATTTATTGCAAGTTAATATATATGTGTAAATGGCATGGGTCTAAACAAAAGTACAAAATTTATAAAAAACCTTAAAAAATATGTGCGCATAATTTGAGTTTGGCAAGTTTGCCTTAAATTTGAGATAATGTTCAAATATCAAACAAGTTGAGATCTAACTATATTTGAATTATTTGGTTTAGATTGTTACCTCGTTGATCTTGGTCAAAAAGGTATTGCCCAGGGCTTTAACAGCTTTGAATGCGTCTTCGCCATTCTCTTCCTTAAAATCTGCCTCATTTTTTAATTTCACCTTTTCACGCTGCTCGAGGTCACGGTAAATCACTTGACCAATCTAAAATAAATCAATGTAATTTAAAGTTTACATATTTAACTAAATTTACAATATACTCACATAAACATCAATAGCCGCATACATTAGTTGATTCTCGTCGAGCGGTATGACATGCCATTTGCTCATGCGCACTTTCTTGCTCTTATCCATTGCCTTCCGGGCTATATAATTAGCCAGACGCTCTAAGCTCCATCTCCCACCCGTCTCGCACACCTCATTGCACCATACGCCCAAATCAACGCATTTCTCAATGAGTGGCTCTGCGGACACCTCGGGAAAGTCGCGCTGCAATTTCCGAAAGTCTCTAAAAAATCATAGAAATGTTCAATTTGAATATATTTAAATTAAAATATACTCACGCCTTTATATTTACACCATGCAGTCGCACCTTGGGATGGTTAATGAGAGCCACCAGCGCCGCTGGTAGTTTCTTCAACTTGCTTAGCTGATAAACATAACAGCAATTCTCGACAACGCATATTTGTATAACAGAGGATTTGCCGGGACCAGTTTGAAACGAAAATGGCCATTCCATATCAAATGCCATGGGCACAATATCTGCTTCCTGCTTCTCCACCCATTGCCTGAAATATAAAAGATTTGGATTTGATTTTTACTGATGACATAATACTTACATGACCTCGTCGGCTGAAGCTGCAATTTCAGTGTTTTCTGTATAGTATTTGATAGCACCGCGATACTTTATAAACGGCAATTTCTCTGACTTTTCCTTCTCCGGAGAGGGCGTACCCACCTCAGCCATTGATCGCGTACTGCGTGTTACGCGCCCGCTTCTTCGCTTGGGTGGATTTTCAGTTTCGGCATTTTCCTTGTCCTTGTTCTGTAGTACATTGTTATTAATTACCTTTTATATTTATATAGGCAGAAAACTTACCAGTTCAGGTGTCTCCAGTTTTTTTCGTTTATTTTCAACTGCGGAGCTTCCTTTTGCGACATTATTTATTTGCTTGGGCGTTTCTTTCTTCTCAACGATTTTCTGAATGAAATGAAAGTACAATTAAAGTTCATTTGTGCTTTCAGATTTCCTGTTACACATACTTGCTCAGGCGTATTAACGTTTTTAGTTTTCACAGGCATTTTAATAAGATATTTATCCATTCCGTCCTAACATTTATTTACTACTGTAAAAATTGCCGCCAAAATTAATTTAGTGTTGGAAAACGCTACAATTCTATAGAAATTTTACTCATTTTGGCTCTGTTCGTTAAGTTAACATCTGTTAATCTTCATTGTGTGAATGGCAAAAACATATGTTTTAGTCCAATAAGCGGCATTTTTATAAATAAGCAGTTCTTCTTAAATAAATAGAAAATAAACAGCAACAAAATGACTACAGAAGTATCCGCCCATTTCATATCGGAAAAGATATCAAAGGTGCGATGGCTACCTGAGAAACTGCAGCAAAGTGAACGCTTTGTAACTGGCAGCTGGGACATGGACAACAATTTTGTGCGCGTGTGGCGCCTTCACTCAAATACATATGCCCAGAGCGTTGAATTAACACCACGCTGCAATGACAAAGTGGCATTTGAGGGCGATATCACGGGCTTGGAGTTTGTCAACGACGACACTTTGGCTGTGGGCTGTGCTGATGGTAAGCTCGAATAAAATTTCCTAAAACCGGCCGCTTGTTAAGGTTAGGGTTCTCTTTTTTGCAAATGCCATAGGCCATCTCAGCTTGATTAACATTCAGCGAGCCGTTGAGGAAGATCAGATGCAGCGCACGGCTAGAAGTGAACGCCTTCATGAATTCAAACGCAGCAACACACGCGCCCCATGCACTGCCATTTCCGTATACGGCACAGACATCGCCACCGTTGGCGAGGACGGCGTTATC
Organism: Hirtodrosophila alboralis; assembly: GCA_035043045.1. NCBI lineage: Eukaryota > Metazoa > Arthropoda > Insecta > Diptera > Drosophilidae > Hirtodrosophila > Hirtodrosophila alboralis. The sequence continues at coordinate 58,826 of JAWNNH010000339.1, forward strand.
AATGTGCTGAGTGCCAACAATTTAAAGCAGGTTAAACGTACCATTGATGCAGACAGCATGTCACTCTTAGCCGTTAACTTTGTTAGCCAAAATGAAATAGTGGTAGCAAATCGTATGGGCGTTTTACGTTTGTTTGATGCTCGTATTGCCAACGAAACACAACCGAAAGCTGCACTAATGGTTGCTTGCCAGGATCCAAAGAGTTCGAACTATGTGCTTGCAATGGCTAAGCATCCGATGCAACATCACATACTCATTTGTGGCAGCGAGGAAGGTTCTATTACCGTGTGGGATCTGCGTAATGCTGAATATCCAGCCTCGTATATAAGCGCACATAGCGGTCCAATCACGGACATAGGATTTCATCGCCAGGATCCTACAAAGCTTTTTACCGCAGACGAGACAGGTGATGTCTGGATGTGGTCGGAAAATAAAACTCACTTTGATCCGGCCCAAAAGGATGGCAACAGTGCCTGGCTTAGCGGTGATCGCGTGCGCGCCTTAATCAATGTTGACGGCTTATTGTCCAACATTCGTAAACCCGTCAATTCCTTCGACATGCATGGCACACGGCTGGTTTGTGGCAGCGACATGGAAGCCGTTTATATTGTGGATAATATTATTTAAAGGTATTGTAATTTCTTTCGTGTTTAAAATATATATAATTTTTAAAACTTAAATATTTTGTTATGAATTTAAAATTGTCTTGAATTGGAATATCTCAGCGTTTACTCCGAAAGTATCGTATTGCTATTAAAATTTGCTGAATATTATTTATTGATTCTGTAGTCCTATAATTATTTTTTCAATTCGCAATTTAAAATTGTAGGATGACCATTCTTTTCGCCTTGAATAATTTGAAAATTCAATTGAATGAATGTTGTTTTGTATATTTTATGCATTTAATTTCAGTATACGCAAAAATTGGCTTAAATCAAAGCACCTGTCTTACATTAATGCCTAAAATTACAACTACACCTAAATATACAATCTTAAATAAACTTATCTGGATGCTGCTGTGTGTGATAATAACTACATAAGCGTAACCCAAAGAGATGAAGTTGAAAATACAGGTTTCGTATCTATTCTGTATTTTAAGTTTCCAAAAAAATAAATATAAGTTGAATAATTTAGTATTGAAATTAGACTTATCGGGAACATGTTTAAATTCTTCGTGAGAACATAAATCGATTATACCCTTTTTAAAGGTATTATACTTAAATAATATTGTATTATAAAATGCACTTCATAATCATTTTTTGTATTGCCTATGTTTGTGTTGACTTAATGTCTATTTCGTTGGCTAATTTTGAATAGATTTATGCGTGTTTTTCAACTACCATATACATACATGCGTTTTATATAATCTAATGCAACTATATTATGTGTATGAGATGTGAATAATAAATACAAAATGTTTTTTTTTTATATATATATACAGTTGGGCAATGAAGCCTCAATTCGATATTTTCTTTTTCGGATTTTGAGCATTTACAATTGCATTTCAAATCTTCTGCCGATTGTTCTTGGCACAATATTTATAGTTATCTATTTGGAATATAAACTGTTATATAGACTGCTGCCCGATATCCGGATTCTAATAGAAACGCTCGAACTTGGGTGGCTTGTTCAGTGCGCAAAAATAATAACCTGAATAATTTTGTGTAGCGCCGGGTGGAGTATAGTCGCTGATGCTATAATTGCCGTAGTCATAGTTGGCCATATGAGTGTGGGCGTGGTGATGATGCATGTGGTGTGGATGCGGATGTGGATGTGGGTGAGGGTGTTGGTGCTGGTGCGGATGCGGGGGATGATAATGCTGAAAACCGCCTGCACTTCGTGGCTTTTGTCATGTGATGAGACTGCTGCCACCCCCGATGCCACCACTGCTGCCGCTGCCATTGGCATTATTGCCATGAACGCGCATGTGCCGATTCAGATTGCCCGATTGTGAGAATCTGTGCGAGAGTTTTGGGGGGGTTATCAAAGAATTCCAGGTGAAATACCATTGACTTACCTGAGCAAGCACAGTTTGCATTGATACGGCTTCTCGCCGCTGTGGATGCGCAGATGTTTGGTTAATGTGGAGCTATCCGAGAAGGATTTCTTGCAGGAGGAACAGCGATAGGGCCGCTCACCGGAATGGGTTCGCATGTGCGTGGTGACGCTGGAACTTTGCGAGAAACGTCTATCACAAATGGGACAGCGGAACGGCTTCTGCCCAGTATGTGTGCGTACGTGAGCCGTCAAATTGGCGGCCTGTGAGAAGCTCTTGTTGCAGTCCGGACAGCGATACGGCCGCTCACCGGAATGGGTGCGTAAGTGCGTCTTCAGTGTGCTTGGCCTCGCATACGTCTTGCCGCAGAGGCGACACAAATTTGGCTTCATATCGCCACCGGCGCTGCCCTCGCCATCGCCATCCCCATCCTCAATGCTATCCTCCTCGTCCTCAAAGGCAGTCAGACCGAGACTGAGTGCGGCTGCCTGATAGCTGGGACTCTTGTGTGGCGGTGTATAGCTCTGGCCCGTGCCTGAAGCATAATAGCCCAGAGCAGCTGCTGTACTGGAGGCAGGCGGTGAGGGTGACTCCTTGTCGGCCAGCGGAGGAAGTGCACTCAGTGCTGTGGGCGCCGGAGCACGAAAATCAGCCGTAAAGGAGTAGGTGGCCGAGGCTGGATAGTGCGTGGGACTCAATAGCGGCGGATAGAGCACATTGACGGCCGCCGATGAAGTATTGGGCGGTGTCCAGTTCATCTGGGAGCATTGCATGGGCACTGCGCCCCCATCGGCCCCATAGCCATGATGCATGGTCATGTTCATGCTCACGTTGACACTCATGCTGGGATAAATGGGCGGTGCTGCGGCCGCATTGGAGGTGGTCTCATAGTAACAGGCATTGCCCGCACCAGAGCCACCGCCAACTGGTCCATTGACCACGTTGTTGCTGTTGTTGTGGTTGTTGTGGAGCGTGTTACCACCGTGCGATGCCTGGGTCAATGCCTGCTGCATATGCTGGGATTGAAGCTGATGTGGATGCGTTGTGGCTTGTGAATGCTGCTGCTGATGCTGGCTGCCGTTGGGCGAGATGAGCATCTGATGTGGATGCACGGTGTAGGAGAGGGAGGCCTGATGCGGATTGCTGGCAAAATTGTAGGATGCGCCGCAGGGCGAGAATGGGAATAGACTGGGCAGCGGATCAATGTCCAGCGGCGGCAAGCCGGGAAATGTGGAGGCCATCTCGTCGGTGCTCCAATAGCTGCCGTTGCCAACAAGCGAGGCGCCGTTATTGTTGCCGCTCCCAGTCGCTGATAGATTACTCGTCGGCGGTGTTGTATTAATCTGGCTGCCCAGCACGCCAATCGTTGGATCAAAGCAGCCGCCGCAATCAAAGTCGCTGCTGGTGAGTGAGGATATGGGCAGGGCGGTATTGCCTTGGCAGGATAAACAGCCGACGCAGGATGCAGCGCACTCTTGCTATAAACGCGAGTTTCCAAAAAAATTCAAAATAAAACCAAAAAATTCACTTTTAACAACGGCCACAAAAAATATGAATACCGACAGAAGGTACAAAAAAAAGCTTTGAAACGCGCTAAAATACCTGCGGACTGTCCAGCGCAAGGCCGAATAATGGATTGTTGGGCACATAGCCCGTTTCTGGTTCCACAGGACCTCCATTTGAGACATCGCACGATATGTACATAGCTCCACCCTCTTGATCTTCCAGGGAATCTGCGCAGGTGTGCCAAAAAATATATACATATATAAGTATCTATGAGCAACTACATTGGAAAGATGCAAAAAAACAATGTGTATCTGCCAAATACATTTCACACAATTTACTGCTGGCTTGTAACCACTGTGCGCCGCACTAAACTCCGCCCCTAAACACACACACACACACACACAGTCAGAGACAACCATTCACACAAATGAACGAACAATCGCCGCCATTTGCTTTGCTCTCGCGTCTCTGTGCTGAGGCGTCTGTTGAGGCGTTTTGGGGCGGCTTTTGGCCAACTACAGGGAATTGAACACTCACCCAGAATTATGTTCAAGAGTTTGGAACCTTTATATAACAATCCCATGACATGACTCCACCTGGGTTTGGCGTTTTATTTCTTGTTTTTCTACGTTTCATTTTGTTGCGTCAATTGCCATTTCCAACTGCAAATGGACAAATTAAATAATGGTCACAATGGAAGTCAATTATTTATTGGAATTTTCAGTTAGTATAACATTTTATAATCAATATTAATTGTGTATTTGGTGCTCTCATCTTTCAGTTGCATATGTACCATATTTAGAGTAACAAACATATTATAGAGTAGAGTTCCATTTTGTATAGTTCGTTCTATAGTTCGTTAAAGACATAAAAGATCTATTAAATGTGTTTTAATAAAATTGAAGTGAATAATTTAAATGAAATTTGCATATATTTTACATTAAAAGATGTAATTTACAAAGCATCCATAGTACGTATCAATTTAAGCATAAATTATAATTTATAAACTTAACCATTTGATATTATACAATGGATCTGATAAATTGGTGTTATTTAAATTGGCTAATAACTGTCAAAAGAAAAAAATTTCAAAATTATAAAGAGAAGCTAGGGGCCAATCCCTTATACAGTCAATGGCTTAATATATTATTCAGTTTGTTTATTCATTTAATTTGACTGATTTATAGACATTTATCATTTATATTATACACAGTTTTAATTTAGTGTGTTTTTTCTGTATATATTTTGTAATCTAATCACTGTAAATATTGTTTTTTAATTTAATTTGAAAATCAAAAGCTTAGCCGGCTGCAAATCGAATTAAAAGTAAATAAAACGACAAACATAGTATTATATAGTTTTTTAAAAAAATTTTTTTAAATTTTGAGATATTAAATTTCATGATTCTTTCCTTTGAATTGTTAACATAAATCATTTTTTGCGCTTAATTTGTAAAAGGCTTTATATTTCCAAGGAAGGTGATCCTTTTATTGAATGTTATTTTATGTTCAGAATTATTTAAGAACAGATCCTGTATTATATTGTTTATATATTAATATGAAAATATGTTCTGATAGGTTTTGATAAAAGTTGAGTTTTTTTAGATATTTGTTTAAAAGTATTCAATATTATATAATAATATATATAATATATATCAGCACATGTATATTCAGTTAGTTAGTAACCAATTATATTTCTCATTTTCAATTCATGTTATGGGAAATGTTTTTATTATCAATATAATATTCATATATTGTATTATTATTCACATATTTTTTTTTAGTTTTATTTTATTCGCACCTTTTCATTAGATATTTACATTTCATGATCAAGACACTGCACTTTAAATATTATTTTATTTGGGACCACAGATCTTAAAGATCTTTATTTATTTTTTTTTTTTAAGATTTTACAAATTTTATGCTTTTAAATTTATTTAAGTTTAATTTGGCAAGGCACACACGAATTTCCTGTATTAGGTTGGCAAATAGAATCGTTGTTGAATTTTTAACACTTAGTTTTAAATTTAGTTAATGCGGGGGGTCAACTAGCGACTTTCGGCGACGAGCATAAGACGGCAACTAATTGTCAGTTCAGTTTTTAGTTCGAAGACTCTCGGCCGATATTGACGGACGACTTGGGCGGACAAAGTCGGCGGCAAAGCGACAACCACAGAAAAAATGCTCACTTAATTATAAACAAGCGACAAAAGGGCGCAAAAGACAACGCAAAAGCAACACACACACACCATACACACACACTCATTGTAGATACAAAGACACAAAGTGCTCAAGTACATGCTACACTATTCCATATGAGAGACCCTTACAGCAGCGTGTGTTGTTGCTGTCGTTGTGGACACCCCCTCCTGCAACAGCAACCACCACCGCCGCCAGCAGCAGCAGCATGAACTGCCAGCCAACCAATGCGCTCTGCCCTCCGTCGCCGTCGCTGTCTCTTCTACCATCTACGGTATGCCGGCTTTTGCGGCGGCTACTAAACCCAACCCCCAAGCCCCGTGTCCGTGTCTGAGCCCGTCCAGCAAGCTCATTCATACGTAGCAGCGACAGTTTTTCAGTAGTTTTTATTTGTCACCCAATATGTTTACAGCTCGACACCAGATACGCTCGAGCCTCGAGACGGGGGTAACCAGGCCGGACTGCGACCATTGATCGTCTTCAACTTCAACGGCGTCAACTGCATCATCACAACGGCGGCTTTCTGCTTCCTTCGTTCCATTCTTTGTGGTTAAACATGTTTGCCAATGCCCTACCCTTTAAGCCCCGGCTGCCTTTCTGTCCATCAGTTGGACATGCTCTTGCTCTCACTCACTCTAACACCAACAACAACCCTTTGCTTCTGTATCTTGTAAATTGTATCTTGTATCTTTAAAGTATATTCTCATTTCTAGCGCAACCGTCTCGACCAATGACAATTGTATCTGCGCTCTCGCTATTTAATAAAACCTATCGATCGTTGCTCTTTGCTTAGTTACAACAACCCGACAATTGTGAATTATTTTTGCGACATTTGATATTACGCCTTGTGGTTGTGTTTTATTATAGAAAAAAAATATAAAAAAATGAAAAAAATTATGACACATTATTATATTCACAGACTTGTCAACATATATCTAAACTTGGCCACAGAATCTCTCTACTCCGCTTTCTATCAGCTACGTTCCAAATTCACACGCACTAAATCTGAACCCAAAAAAATTAAAGCCAAATAATTAAATCAGTTAAGTGTAAAGGCTTTCAGTGATTGTTCGGTACCTCATATCATTTTACCATATTGGTGGGAATTTTAAGCTCAGCGTCGTGTGTGTTTAAAGTTTCTGGCAACATAATCAAAGTCCCTCTACTAACCAGTTTTTATTTAGCTGCGATCAGTTTCATGTCAACAAGCTTGTTCTCGAGGACATGAGCTGGGTTTGAGCCCTTCGGTTTGAGCCATGTTTTGCTGCCGATTGTCAGAACACATTAGGCTCAGGCTCAGTAACGAGGTGAGTGGTGCCTGGAGTCTGGTAGCTGAGATTGGATATCAATAACAATTTTTTGTTTTATTTACGTTGATTAGAAATGATCGCTTTAATTTCAGGTGTGCTCAGGTGTCAGCTGAGCATATAAACAGTCAATCACCTAGACCACAAAAATGCTTGAAAAATTTAAGCAGCAATGTAAACATTGTTGCAATTCCATCTCACCACCCTCTATTGTACCTGTTATCACACTAGCCACATCAACCAGCTCAACATTATCAATTAGCCTGCACGTGAATTTATTTACCCTAGAGCTCAACATTTATATGCCACTATTTATATAAAGTATTTACTCTGGTCCAGCTCCTGGAAATTGTTGCCTCTTTTAAGCTGAAATTCAGTCAGGCATTCGTTTGAGTTGTGTTTTCTGTATTTTGTATATTTTGTATTTTTGTACTGTGTTCTCTCTCTGTATAGGCGAGGCTTCAAAAATCAATGAAATACTTTTCGGGTGGCATTCATAGGGCTTCTCAAGCTTGACTAAACTTTGCTTTTATGTTGGTAGTCAAGTCATTCGACATGGTAATGTCGCTGGATGCCAGTTAATATCAATATTAAACATATGCATTTTATTCGTAAGGGGGGAATAGAGCATCAATTAGAAAACAAATTAAATCTTTGTGCATCAGTTTTTGAAAAGATGTTTGGTTGGAAATTAATTAGTATTTGGTGTATTTTTATATACTCATTGTCTGCAAGTCTTTAAGTATTTAAGAAATGGCGTTACAGGTTATATTGAGCTTATTTAATATTTATCTTTCTTGGACCATACATATATTATTCTGCTTAAACAATTTAAGGGTGTGAACCTTTTAAAAATATAAAGAATTTTTATAATACCTCACACTCAGCTTTATTTATTTAACTTCAACATCAGTCCAATTTAAAAGCAATTTATAAATTTATATTTATGTATTACATGTTGATTATTTATATATATAATTCGTTTAATTATAGTTTATGTAATTTTAAAAAAAGGCTTAACCAATAAATATTCAGAAATGTCATTCATCTCAATGAAATTTGAGGAGAAAGTCAAGGAGAAATTAAGTAAAAAAGGAATGTCAAAGTTTTAAAAAGATATCACCGATCTTCTATGGCAGTTGAGAAAGAATAATAAAATAAACAATATGAATAAAGTGAAGGCAGTACAAGTAAAAACTATATTGTTGCTGCGGTTATTACTAAATTTTTAAAATCACCTAATTCAAGATTATTCTCATTTAAAAAAATTTTGTTAATTTTTTTTTTAAATTTATTGCTTACTTAATTTGTGCCTAATGTCAGAATAATATTTAATTATTAGAATTATCAGAATTATTTGTACTTACTTGATTAAATAACATCTTTCAAGGAGATTTAAAAATATTTTTTTTTGCGGAAAGGTCCTACTCCTTATATACTAAAATCGTTTGCATTACTTTGTATTCCTTTTAGGGCAAATTATAATTTTTATAATGATGCAATTGTTATTTTTTTTTAATTAAAAATACAAATTTAATACTGAATTTTGAAAAAAACAAATTTAATTAAAGAAGAACATTCATTTAAAGTATTTAATTTTGGAACGTCAGTTTTCACTCAGTACAATAATGTACTTAAAATACTTTTAAATTTGGAAAGTTCAAATTTAATTCCCTTTATTACAATGTATTTTAACAACTGTTACTATAATACCACCTACCACCACCCTACATCATACGTCATTGTTTTTAAAGAAAGTATCGATGACCAAATTGTGAAAAGACAGCCGTCACAGAAGTCACTAGAACTGACAGCTGTACGAGCCGGGTTCAAGTCCGGCTCATAGCCCAGTTCTTATTAAAAACGTAAGCCTGCTTATTAAATGCGCTGACTTATTGTTAACTGAAAGCAACCGATGTGACAGTTTGAGCAACTGACTACGTCCTGTGAGCCTGCCCCCAAAAACGAATTGAATTACATTTAGAACTGGGCCTCAGCAATATGTTTGTGTGGATACTACGAAATTACACTTGAGTGAATCGCGCCAAATTGAATTTGTAAGGCGATACTTTCTAGAGTATCGCACTGGCCAGAGCGCAAAGGGTTCGTCCCTTATCAATTGGATAGAGTCCTTGTTTGACTGGCAGCTACAAGCCAATGTGGCAATAAAACTCATTCGAGTGTCTTCCCGCTGTCTGCTACTGTTTTACGAATATGTTATGTGTATTTTTTTCCTTTCTTTCCTTTTTTTATTAGAGAATCACTTCCGCAAACAAATGTGTTAAAGATTGGAAACATGACAGTTTCCCACAACAGCAGGGGGTTGGGCTAAGAGGGTGATCTATTCATAAACAATTATCTCAGTGCCACGTTTCATTATCAGCGATTTGGCATTTTGGCAAACACACACAAACCGCAAATGATTATCCTGTAATCCTTTGGATAAATATTAAATTTCAATTATGGTTGTTAACATATTATTAGCCGGCAATCATTATCAGCTACCGGAACCAGAAGTCACGTGTCAACCAGTCGCTGATAATAATCTGTTTCAGCCCAAAAACCGCAGAGGGGTGCTGCAATCGAACTGCCAAAGAGACAATGAGATGCGCTCGCAATTTTATCAGATTAAGGACCCTCAGCATTGTCCCTTGTGTGTATCCTTTTTGCATTTACCGGCTACATTGTAGCCTCCCTCAACAGGTGACAATTGAACGAACATTGTGTGAGAATTTAATTTTTTTTGTTTTTTTCATTCTGCCAATTTTGTGATTCTTTCTTTTGGACTTGACCATGGTCATATCGAATTTCCCATTGGCGCTGTGATTTGTCGTTTTTATTAATTCTCATGAACTGAAATTGAAACTTCTGTTGGAAATTGAATCAAGCAGTTTATATATATTTATAAACACAGTCAGTTGACTTTTAAAAATAAATGCCGTTGCTAATGAAATTGATCTGTGAACTAGTTCTGAATAAATAGTTGCAACGATTTGTTCACAACTCAATAAAATACTAAAAACGCCATTAACAGCGCACGAGTATAACATTAACATATGTTCAACTGTTATTAACAGCAAATAAAAAAGCCGTTAAAAAACAAATTAAGAATGTTTTTTCTTATAATTACAGCTTTAAGTAATCTTTTCTATAAAAGAATAATTATTTTGAATTCCGACTTTTCTTAAAAATGTACATATGTTTATTTATTATTGTTTCTAATTCAATTTTGTTAATAAAGAGATATTATTGAATGTATTAGATAAAAGAAAACCAAAATAAAATTAAAAAATAAAAAATTCGTAACTAAAATTCAAAAATTGTTATTTTCATAAAGAATCTAAAAAATACAAAAAGCGACGATAAATTTAAACTGCCTTTCAGTGTTATTCAGAGTTTATTCAATAAACTTTATTGTTTTCGATGACCTTAAACTTTTAAAACTACATAGAAAACAGGATTCCTTTTGAAGAATATAAATCTGGAAATTTTGCATAACAATGTTCAAGGTTTTCAATCTGCATTTTAGAATAGTTTGCCAATTAGAATTTTAATTGAAAAGTTATAAACAGCCCCATATGTTATTATATAAGTTCGCTTTAAGAGCGTTTAGCTAAAATTGAAACTGGAATTAACGATATAATGGATTTTACAAAAGATTTCTATTTATTTATGTGAAAATCTTAAGCTTAAGTTTAACTCCCCCAAATTATGCATAAATTGAAAATTGTGTAGATATTAAGCGTGCAAAAAAGAGATTATTTTAATAGACTTATTAGATTTTAGGCTCCTGGGGTGACAGCTTGACAATCTTCAGAGACTCCTCCCACAGTTGGCGACCCTTTTCCTCATCCAGAGCAGCTGCATTCAATGTCGCCTCCTTGCAGTCCATGAAATATTTGCCATGTACATTAGCTACTTCATCAGAGGTGGCCAAATAAATTGTGGTCTGTGCGCCAGCCTTGGTCGTTTTGAAGAAACCCTTTGTAATGGCCATCATGGGCAAGTTCAGGGGGAAGGGCACATTGCGCCAAATGCCAGAATCAATCATACCCGGATGCAAGAAATTGACTGTAACTTTGGTGCCCTCCAAACGCTTGGCCAACTCGCGGGCAAAGTAAATGTTGGCAAATTTGGACACATAATACAAATAGGCAGCGGGAAAGAAGCCAACGGGATTCAGTTTGTTCAAATTGACAGAGGACAGACGATACAGCTCCGAGGCCACAATGACAATGCGTGCCGGTGCGCTCTTCTTCAGCACATCGATGAGCAAGTGGGTCAACAAAAATGGACCATAATGATTGGTGGCCATGGTCAATTCCACACCATCTTCACTGGTCTGGCCACGGAAGGCCAAGGCCATGCCGGCATTATGGATTAGTACATCAATCTTGGGCTCAGTCTTGACAATATCAGCAGCAAATTCGCGCACAGATTTTTGTGAGCCGAGATCAAGCTTCTTGACCAAAATTTTGCTATTGTTTGTCTCCTTAACAATTTCATCTAGAGTGGGGACAATTTCGATTAGCAAATATTTATTGAATTTTATAAAATTTAAAATTTATACCCTTTACAGCATTTGCTGTCTCCAGGTTTCTGCATGCCATAATGATGCGTGCTCCACGTCCTGCCAAATCCTTGGCGGTTTCCTTGCCAATGCCACTGTTGGCACCGGTAATAATAACAGTTTTTCCCTCCATTTTTGTCTAGAAAAGATAAAATTAGAAATTTTAATCAGCTAGAGAATTACTTATAAAGGGAGGTCGTGTTAAATGGGAGTTGTTGATAAATATTTACAACCCTAATTAAAAGTCGTATTAAAAATAATCATTGCTTATAAGTTGGCGTTTTGTTTTGTTAGTTTTTTTTTTCTTTTAATTTTCCTATGGTCATCAACAACAGCAGCGTGTTTAATTGCCGTCCCCATTGTAGCTCATAAAATGTTGGGCTTTTGTTTTTTTCTCTCTCTAATACAAAGGTAAGCGATCTTGTCAGGTGTAATGCATACCCAACTACTAGTATGTACTGTAATTGTAGCTGTATCTATAGCTGTATGACGCACTGTATAAAATAAAGCTAATTGAGTGAACTTGGGCGACCCAATTGAGAAAATATAGTTTGTATACTGCTTTAGGAGATCTTAAGGAAATTTGATTTTGTTTTGTTTTAAAAATGTTCAACCAGCAATATATATAAAACTATTCAACTGACTGATTGATTGGCGACTCTAGAGACAAACCTAAAAGTTGTAAGCTAGAAATCTGCAATTTTTATCGTAGATTTTTAATATATCGTAGATTGGTGCTCCGAAAAAATTTTATCAAAAATCTAAAGGGAACTGAGTGGAAAATGCATTTGAAAATTGTGTGAAAATGTCAGCACAGTAGGCTACAATCATAGTGATATTATGGAATCGATTATTTTTTTTTCTATTATTTTTTTTTTTATTGAGAGCGTAACAACGCACGCCGTGAGAGCTAGTATCTATATAAATTAAATTTGAAAGTTTTTGAGTACGAATTGGTATGTCGGGATTTGGGAACTAGGGCTGGGGGCTATCTAGTTTACCTCAGTGAAGCAACGGCCCGCCGTAATGCGTAAATAGAAGCGTATGCTCAGCAAGGTGGCCACAATGGCAGCTATGAGTGTCATTAGGAAGATATCACGCACATAATGCTCACTTGGCAACCAAGCCAAGACGATACCCATCCTATAATAATATTATATAAATATATGCAAATGAGTTTATATAATCCAAATGGGTGACAAAAAGCAAAGTTCGATTGTCTACAATCAATAAAAACCGGTTTTAAACGCTCACTATCAAAAATGTAGTTTATAATTTTTTTGTTTTTTTTATAATTTTATCGGTCAAGTTTCAAGTTGGTCAAATCAATTTTTTACAGTGTTGTGTGGACTAAATATCAGTTTTAAAAACTAAAGCCATTAATGAAACTTTCACTTTTCATATGTGCAAGATAAATAATTATGAAACAATTTGGTAGCTAAGTTCATTGCCGTTGCAGGCAACAAAAGCAATAGAAAGCCAGTTTTTGTATTTTTTATAATTTTGGATTTAGTTTTTTCCGTCCACGTCACTAAAATAAAAAAAAGAGTTGGTCTGGCTTACTGGTTACGCTTCTATGCCTCTCAGACTGCTGCTGCTGCTGCCTCGCCCTGAATGCAACTTCTTCAGACTAGAAATGACCCGGTTTTTTTTGGTCAACAGCAAAAAAACTGCTGCGTCAGGTATGCAGGTATTGCAATTTTGCGCACACTCACCTGGTATATGTGTATATATATATATTATATGTATATATAAATCGCTGTAGGTGTGTACTTTGTACTAGCTGAGAAAAGATCCAATATATACTCAAGATTCCAAGACTCGACTCAATCACAACCTTCGCCTTGCACGCTTGCTCAGAGACTGGCTGAAGAGCTGAACTTAAAGCTGGAACGTCTCGCGATCGGCGTTGTTTTATTGTTATTGTAATAGTTGTTGCTATTTATTGTTGTTGTTGTTATTATTGTTGTTGCTGCTGCTCATTATTGTTGCTTTAGCTGCGATAACGGGTTGGCCGGCGAAACAAGTTAAAACTAAGCTTCAAGAAGAGACTGCTTGGATTTTTTTCATTTTTTGTGGCTTTCTTTTTAGTTGGTCTTTCGTTGTCTTTAAGAGGCAAGAAGAGAGTGCAAGAGAGTAACCAAAGAAGAGCAAATACTCAATTACAATAAAATTTTCTAAAATTAACCACAAAATTCTTATGTATAGTTATTGCATTTAATGTTTGAATTGTAAATTCAAAAACGTTAATAGTATATCAGAAAACTAAATAATTGTTTATTTTTTCTTACAAATAGGTTGTTATAAAACTAAACATATTCACACAATTTTTATTATAATTATTTTTTAATATATATTATATAAATAGTTTTTTTTTTTAATTTTTCCAGCGCCCAATATATTTAACTATAAAAGTAGTGTTTTATTTAAATTTAATGAAAAAAAAACTATTTGTCATATAAAAAAAATTATAAAAAATATTTTTGATTTAAATATTTATTAAATACTTTAGTAAACACTTAAATTGAATTAAAAATTTTTTGCTTAATCAAAATAAATTAAATTCTATATAAGAAATGGTATATTCTTTTATAAATATTTATTAGTTTATTTATCAAAAGTAAATATTTTAAAATTGTTAAAATTTGACAGATTTCAATAAACTTGTATTTAAGTCATATGAAAACAACAAATGAATTAATTTTTGTATTATCATTGTATATAATAGAATAATCATTTATTGCATTGTAGTTAACATATATATTTATATAATAAATTGTATTAATACATATTTACATTAAGTGACACATGAAATCCTTCAGACTAAAAATTATATAGACTTTTTATTTCTTTATGGCATTTTCGCCTTCATTTCCGGAATTATGTGATTTATCCGTTTCCAAATGTTTTGACAATGTATTGTACCATTCATTCATATGTCGGGAGAGGAAACTCATAAACTTGGAAACCTTTGACTTTACTGTGGTAACTATATTATCGGACAGTGTGACCTTTCGATTTGTTTTTACGTTGTTGATTTTCATGATTTTGGATTCGGTGACTTCTCTGGGCGGTGTTGTCGTAGGCAAGTCCACCTTATACTCATAGATGGAATAACTACCCAGCGGCAACAGATCCTGTAGATCATCCTTGTCAATCACATTGGAGGGCAGTTCATCGTTGGCATAGTTATAAGGCAAAGCACGACGACGTCTTAGCACTGGCATATCCCACCAGGATGTGATGCTCTCGTCGTTGTTTCTTCTGGGCAATCGCTTGGGTACGGGTGCAGGCGCTCTTTCTGTCTCTCTGGCACCAAAGAAATCCTCTTCCTTGTCATTTATATGAAATGAATCAGTGGGTGTTTGTGGTTTTAGATTGTCCAGCTCCCGGGATTGCTCTCGTGGAATTTCATGGCCCAGAGGGAATTCATTTTCATGCTCATTGATGTGGCTTAGAAAATTTTTTCCTAGTTCGTGCTGGGCATTCAGAAAATCGCTGGCCACATGTCCATTTTTGGAGGAGTCTTTTTTATTGCTTGACTGCTTCACCGGTTCCACATCCGTGTCCAGTTCCTCTTCTGCTTCTGGCTTCTTCTGGCTCTTGCTTAGCGAAGCCTTGTTAGAGAAGGGTTCGGGAAACAGCAATGAATTCAATGTGGCGCCCAAGTTCAAGCGTTTTCCCTGCTTGATAATCGGTGCGGGCAAAGCTTCAAAGAATTCCGTGGGCACAAAACGCGTCTTCGGACGCTCCTGCTCTTGAGGTGGAATATCCTGAGCATCTTCTAGGCTGTCTTCATTGGAACGTTGGATAATTTTCAGCTGCTTTCTTATCTTAGGCCTCCATTTCTTGTAACTAACCGGTTCGGAGTCCGGTTGCATTTCACTTTCCTCACCATCCTGCGATTCGATGTGCTTTAAATGCACATCGCCCTCTGGCAGACGCGTATATGGTGGTGGTTCCGGCTGCTCACCCAACTTCTTGAAGAACTCTTCCTCATCAAACTCAGCCAGATCGAAGATGGGTTTTATTTTGCGTTCCGGCTTGCGTATTTCGGTTATTTTCTTGGTCAACGTTGTCTTCTTGCCGTGCCTGTTGTAGAAGAAGGGACCGTCGTAATCTGATGCACTGCGTCTGCTGCGTCGCTGTCTCTGCGTCACATCCTTGCTCTGCTCTGTGACCTGTCTTAGCCAGGTTATTGCCTCGCATGGACGCACCGAATGCGACTTGGACTTTATTCCGGACTTTACCTGACGCTTGACTGCCGACACTGGCATTGGCTTCTCTTGGACCCGATTGAAGGGTTGCAGCAACTTTCCAAGCAGTGTTCCCGGTGTAGCCGTCTCCTGATTATCCAGCACAAAACGACGACTCCGATTAATGGTACTTTGCAGTGATCCACGAGATACAGCTGTCTCCTCGATTAACCGCTGCAGCAGGCGATCGGCGGAGCTATAACCATTGGATGGTCGACTCTCGGCCGAAGACTCTGCACTAATACCATCCGCTTCAATTTCCGTAAATTGACAATGCTCCACATTAACGCTGGGCAGCACCCAGAAACCCACGGACATACTGGGCGTAACCAGCTGAAGCGGCTTATTGGATTCCTGGGGCTTGATGAGCGGCCGGAGCGTGGAATTAAGCGACAATTTCTCATTATTCAGCTTCATGCGACCATCCTCGCTAGTTAGAACATATTGCCAAATCTCACTGCTAGATAGACGGCTCATGCTACGCACAGTAATAGTCAAGGGCTGTTCCTCCGTATTGACCACCATAAAGGATAATCCACCAGACACAGCATTGGCACAATGCGTATAGAGCTTATTGCTCGGTGCAAATACATTCAGTGGTCGCGCTGGAAATACCCTGGAGCCCATAACCTTCTTGAACATGGCAGTCACATAGTAGCTAAAATTAGGACGTTCAAAGTCCTCCAAACTCATGCGCTTGAAGATCACATCGAAGCCGCTGCTCGCCGCATCGCCCAACGTTTGTGCCCAACGCAATGCATCTGTTGTCTCATCTCCTAGTAAACGCTTGCTTATGGCCTGCGTCGACGTGGAGCCTCCCTCCTCCGGCAGAGTTAGCCAGAGCGGCACTCGCTGCTGCTGCAGTGTCTTCAGGGCAGGATCGCTATCGTAAATGTAGCTGCCCAGGCTACTGGTGGGCAGCATGTTGGCGGGCCTACAAAAAGGAATTAAATAAAAGTTAAATTTTAAAAATTAAAAAAAAAAAAAAAATAATGTGGAGAATCCCTACGCCTTATATACTATTTGGTAAAACTAATTAAAAACTCAAAGCGCACAGATGTGCAATAAAGAGCGCCTTAAAATATGCAACACTTTTTCTACTTTTTCAGCGGAGTACTATAATTTCTTATTATGGTAAAATGGTAATTTTTTTATATTCTTTAAATATAAATAAAAAACAGTCAATTAATTGAATACAAAATATAATAAAATCATTTGTTGCATATTTTTTTTAGTAATTAAAAAAAAGTGGAGAACAATTTTTTTGGACTTTGATCACAAAAACAACCCGCTTGAAAGAAGATAAATAACTTTTTGAAAAGCTAATGCAGTTTATGAGCAAATATCTTTAAAAAAAAACCCAAGAAATCTTTTTCTTGAAGATAAATCGAAAATTACTTAAAAATAAAAAATGTCCTCTTTAGCTTATACTCACTGCGTCCAACCGAATGCAGCATTAATATCCTTTGACATATCCACATATTTCTGAGTCTCATCCGCACTGCTGCCAGCTGAAATATCTGCGCCCATTAAACGCCAATTATCCACATAGGGACTAAAGGTATCCGTCATAAGTTTCAAAGTGTTCAACTCCTGCACATAATCCTTGGCACGTGAGGTGCCAAAGTCTGTGCCCAACTGCCAGATGCAATCCGTAATGCCCACCATATAAGATGTGTTCAATATCTTCAGAGTATGCATTGAATCCCATTCATCGGGCGCATATGGCACCGGTATGATCATTGTCCAATTGACAGCGCTATAAAATTATAATTAAATAAATTAGTATAAAAGTCTTTATACACAAATAAATATATATTTTATTACTTACCGCGTCCACCGATTGAAGCCCTTCCAAATGATCTTGGTAGGATTACGCAGACGCGTTGGTGCACTGGTGGCAAAGTAATAGTCCCCAATAAACTTGACGTAGGCATCGCCCAGCAGGGCTGCCATACTGGTAACTGCCTTACGATTTTTCCCATCCAGTGCATCGTAGAGATCCTCCGGCTTAACAGCGAAGCTTACAAACTTCTCGTTGATATCGTTGTAGGGACGATTCACATGAAGTTGAACCAATGTATCCGCTTGACATATAGCCAGCAGTCCCATTAACCATAGCGCCAGGTGTAGACCCAACATTTGTTGTTTTTTTTACGGATTAGATACACGAATTTGACTTGCCCGAAGCTCTTTAGCTAGATAACTGCGCAAAGCTGGTTAATGAGACGAGCTAATAAGCTACGCTTGAGGTTTGACTGTCATTCGGCAGAAAAGAGTTTTGAATTCCAAAATTGGTAACTTCCATAGAAATGTGCTGCAATTGGCAAGAATTTTTCGCTGAACGCTGCCCTCAATGCAATGACCTTTTTAACGCATTCAAAAGAAATCACGTCGCAATATGGGCCAGTTGGTAATTTTCAGAATAAGAAGTAAGACAAAAGCACCCGCTAAGTTTTGAACACTGTAAAAAAAAAAATTAGTTTCAATTTAAAACTTTATAAGTCAAATTAAAAAAAAAATTAAATTAAAACTCATTTGAAATAAAAAGAGTATCAGGTAATAGTTGGAAGAGTTTAATTACTTTAAACAATATTTTTGGTATTATATTAATTTTTAAAAGCTTTTGTGTAATTTTTTTCAAAGCAAAAAAAAACCCTACAAATAGAATGCGGAAAACATCAAGTTATTTTTGATTAATTTTTTTTTATTTTCATTTTTTGGTAATTCCCATTTTGACTTAAAATTTTAAGCCAAAAGTGTTGCAAGTGACAAAAAGTTTTTTTTTCAGCTCAATATCCTGGTTCTCAATATCATGAGAATATACAAAAAAAATGAAAAAATGATTTTAAAAATATAATTTTACTGTAATAAGAAATTCTAATAACACCCTAAAAGAGTATGCACAGTGTTTCATAATTTTAGGCGCTCTCTGTTGCACACCCTATAATTTTCAACCGATTTCAACGGACAATAATTAAGGGGAAAGGATTCCACATAACATTTCTTTTTAGTTTTTTATTTAGAACTGAATAATAATGTGTTCCAATATCAAGTGAAAATAATAATTTTCGATAAACAATATTCTCATATTAGGCGCAAATAAAATCGTATTTAATACCAATAAAAGTTTAAGATAAATACCATAAAGACTTTAAATAAAACTATTAATTTTTTCCTGTGTAGAAAAGTAAGTAGAAAAACAAAAACACCCGCTTAGTTTGGTATGCTGAATTTATTAATGGGCATTGTTATTGACCCACTATAAAAGGTTACATAAATTGTTAATCCTCTTCGTCAGCAGTTAGCAAGACCTTGAAGCTAAACGGTTGGAATTCATAGCCGGTACCAGTATAGAACTTGCTCATGAACTCCACCCAATGCAAACGCAGTGTATGCAGGAAGGCGGACAAACCCTCCATCATGACCATGATGGCAATGGTGAAGAACACCCAAATGGCAAATATAAAGAAAATGCCAACGACGCCAACATAGCCGCTCATTTGTAGCGCCTCTGACAACACCATGGTCCACAAAACTTCGGATAGCTCTACAAAAGTTAATAAGCAAATTAAGTTGTAGTTAAATATATTATTTAATTTTTTAATTACCAGCATGTGCCAAGGACAAGGCCCAAAGACGCAGATATGAGGCTGTGTGGGAAATGGTACTCAGTATATACTCTACAGTATGAATTGCCTGATGTATCCAGATTTCGCTCATCGGTTCCTCTTCCTCCTCCTCTTCCTCCCCGCCATGCGCTACCTTTTCATGTGGCACATCAGTTATAATGACTTCTTTGCCCTTTATTTCAATTGTTTCCATTATCATGTCCACATTGCTTTCAACCTTGTTTTTCTGAAAAGAAACTCATTAAATATATTCTTAAAGTTTATCAAATTTCATTACACTCACCCTATACTTGCGCTTGCAGGTTATCCACAGTGGCATTCCCAGCAAAATCCAGGGTATACATATAATCGCCACAACAAATAATATTGTTTCCAATTCTCTTTGTATGGGGAACATGGTCGGCGTACAGCCCTTTGCCGGTATCTCTGTTTTCATCAATATCATATCGATAAACATAATCAACACAGAGGGTGCACAACCAGGTGAATCTGCCACGTTGGTGGCATGAGCCGAATACTGGCCCCATTTGTAGAACATCATGAAAACCATATAGCCGAACAGGAGTAAAAGGAAAAGGACCTGGGGCACAAATTGCAGAAAGATGTACGAATATTTCTTGAAGTATACAAAATTCTCCACGGAGAGACAAACGCCAAAGACCATATGAAGTACTCCAAATATAATCGACAGCTTCATTTTGTAGGTGTTCAGGAAGATGATCTTATTGGTAGCCGACTGCCAGATCGGATCAATTCCCATGGGATAGACGCCGCGTGTGTCTGTCGATGGATTCAGTTGGAGCGATGGATTAGTTAGCACCGTAGTTCGATTATACTGCAGTGCCCACTTCGAACCGAATATATTAAACGACTTCGAAAAGCAATCGTTGTATATAAAGCCCGTGTATATGGCAAAGATACCCATTAGCAATATAATATAACGTCCACCGAACAGAATCTTCCAGATTTCACCAGCGCGCATTTTTGTTAGACGCTTCTCATCAATTACCATCCATAAGCCAAGTAGAAAGACCAGAAATCCGTGTCCCATATCACCAAACATAACGGCAAAGAGGAAAGGGAATGATATGCAAGTGTATAATCCTGGATTCACCTCACGATATTCAGCAATGCCATAGGAGTCGATCAGCACTTGGAAACCATACGTAAATTTGTTTGTTCGGAAATATGTGGGTGGTGTCTTCTTCGTCTCAAGTATATTGAATATTGTGGGAATTGTGCTGCCCAAAGCAGCAGAGGCTTCGGCCAACACCGTCTCGACATCCTCGAGCTCACGCTCTGGCACCCAGCACTCGCCAATTAAACATTTGCTGCCCAGATCCACATTGAACATATTGATCGTATGGTAAACAGCCTTCATTTTCTTCACCATGACTGTCCAGGTGGGCAGCTGCTTCATGATCGCCTTCAGCACACAGGAGCGATGATCCTCGGTCTGGTTGATAATAACCTTAAGATCGTCAAGGCGTGTGTGCACGTTCTTAATCATTTCCACGCGCTCCTCATGCGAGCTCGGACAGGGATACATGGAGGCATGGAAGCCGGTGCACACCTTGCGAATACGTCCCTGTAGTTGATCACCCTGGAAAAAGACTACGAATATGCTTTTATAGAACGTTTCACCCGTGCGAGGATCCTTCACTGGAGCCTCCATATCGCAATGGCGAATCAGGACATTGCCACGCGATACACGCCACAGCATCCTCTCGAAGCCAAACTGTAAAGTCACATTTAAAATAAAATTATCAATAGAAATAAATTAGAACTCGAACCATTCGCTCTCTACGGACAACGCCTGCAACAAAGCCCAAACTGCCGTCACATTGTTCCGGATCGCGGTGAGTGCCACGCTTATTCAGATCGAAGTTGTGGGATTCCTGATCGGAGAAGAATTGCTCTGTTCTTTCAAGCACTTGTATCATTTCCGTCAACTCCAAGCAGTTCGTCTGCAAACTAACATTGTTTGCAGACAGTTCCTTAATCTCAGTCTCTGTCTTCTCCAACAGCGACTCGAGCTCAATAATCTCCTTGGGCTTAGGGGCTGGTGGAAAGTCCTCGATTAGATCGACCACTTTCAAACCATCCTTGGCCAGTTCATTGGTTGCATAGCGAATCTTGCGCTCCAACTCATCGCATCTGCGCACTTCGTTGACAAACTTGCGCTGACTCGGAGTCTGGCCCTCGTTCATCTTCAAGGATGGGAACATTAAAGCCTGCAGGACATTGTCCTTGTCTTAACTTACATCACGAAACTGCACGCAGCCCATTTCACCCAGCTGTGCTATGGTCTCATAGGCCGCCTCAGGCTGCAGAAATATCTGCGCCAAGGACATCTTTTCGCTACGGAAAATATTATCCTGCTGGCCGGAGCCACAAATCCATCCTTTGAGTTTTGACATTTTTCACTTTATTGAATTTTTCCAGTGACACCACCGCGCGGTTAAATGACGCCAGGTGAACTGATCGTCGTGGTCAAGTGACTTCTACAATGAAGCTTTCGGTATATAGGTTGCCTTATGTACAACTTTCCAGGCTTATCTCTCTGGGCGCATGGTTTGGATAAACTATAGAAGTAGAAGGTAACGAAATGTGCATAATTGAGCCATCTATCAATATGATGGAATAGAACAGTTGTCTTATCATTCAATTTGTTGATATGGACGAAGAACCTAGGCCTGTGGGCATTAAAAACTAATTTGTAGACAATTACAAAATCATTTGCGGTCAGTTCTTATTATAAGTATAAAAAACTTTCCTTAGTTGTGAACCATTCGTCAGTGCGATCAGTTATAGAATCAATAAAGAAAATACAGAAAAAATTACATTAATTGTTACTTCTGGAATATCTTTTTTATAAGTAAGTATCGGGGAAAAAAAATCATTGGATAATATTTATTTCCTGCTTGCTTATGAAATAACATAATTGTTAGGGTTTATTAAAAATATCAAGAAATATTCTATTATTATATTTTTCTTCCTTCAAAAAAGTTTAAATAATAAAACGCACAAATTGCTGCTCTCTTCTTGCTTTATTTCGTATCAGATAATGAAATATTTGTTTAAAATTTATAGTAACGATATTTCACAAGCGTCAAAATATCATTGCGATAAATTCTAATCAGATATGAACAAAACTGATTAATTCATTTATAATTATTTGTAACAACGAATATCAAATTATTGCTTTGAAACACTTTTTGAGAATATATAACAGAATACATGTACATATATTGGACAACGGATGGAATACAATGAATGAGGGAATACATGTGGGAAGAGCACCACAATACTGACAGTGTCGCGAAAACAAAAAAATATTTAACAAAACGGATAAACAACATAATAAACGAGCTCATATATATAGTATTTGTGGCATTTTTACTGGCAACTAACTGGCCAAATTATTCCTCTTCTGTGCCATCTATAATTGCCTTGAAGCTGAACGGCTGGAAGGCATAGCCCAAGCCCTCATAGAACTTGCTCATGAACTCCACCCAGTGCAGACGTAGGGTGTGCAGGAAAGCGGACAAGCCCTCCATCATGACCAGAATGGCCAGAGTGAACAAGCACCAGGCGCCAAAAATGAAAAACAGGGCAATGGCGCCAGGAAAGCCAGGCATCTTCAGGCCCAACGACAGCACCATGTTCCACAACACCTCAGAGAGTTCTGCAAGAAATAGAATTAGAATAATATTTCATTAATTTAATATTTTCACAAAACTTACGAGCATGGGCCAGGGACAGAGCCCAGAGACGCAGATACGAAGCCGTATGCGAAATGGTACTGAGCACATATTCGATGGTGTGAATGGCCTGATGAATATAAATTTCGCTCATGGGCTCATCATCGTGACCGTGAGAACCGCCAGCACTTTCCGAGCCGGTGGGCAATGGAGTCTCTCCTTCGGCTAGCTCCATATTGCCGGTTAGCTCACCGTTGTGCTTGACCTGTAAAATGTTTAAAATGATTAATATCAAAGTACATTTTATTAGATAGCGTTCTACATACATGGTTGACCCTGCGACCACGGGTGAATTTGATATACAGAGGCTTGCCCAGCAGCATCCAAGGCACACAAATGAGACCAATGATTACAAAGACTTTTTGTAAGCCATCTTGGCCTTCAAACATGAACTCGTGACAGCCACTTTGTGGCTTTGTATGCTTGAACAGCATCATATTGATGAACATAATCAGCACAGATGGTGCACAGCCAGGTGTTTGGGGCTGGATATCGGTTTTGGATGTATAATTGAACCATTTGAAGAACCTGCGCATAGGGAAAATGATCATTAGACACTGATAAGATTAGGAAATTAAATATCTGACTCACATCATGAAGCACATGTAGCCGAAAAGCAGCAACAGGAACAGAATTTGTGGCACAAACTCAAGGAAGATCGAAGCGTAGCGCTTGAAATGCACAAAATTGCAAACCGACATGGACACACCGAAGACCATATGAAGTACTCCGATAATGATGGACAATTTCATCTTAAAACTGTTTAGGAAAATGATTTTGTTGTCTGCCAATTGCCAAATGGGATCCAAGCCCAGAGGATAGACATCTTGAGCGGATTCGCGTGGTGGGAACTGTAGATGTGGATTGCTCAATACAGTTGTTGTATTGTAAGTGTTCTTCCAATTCGAGCCAAATATATTCATCGACTTGGAAAACACATCGTTGTAGATAATGCCCGTATAGCAGGAGAACAGACCCATAAGTAGAATGATATAACGTCCGCCAAAGAATATATTCCAGATTTCGCCACCACTCTTAATGCGAGCCAACTTCTGCTCGCACAAAACCATCCAAGCGCCAAAGAGCAACAAAATGATGCCATGGCCCAAATCGCCAAACATAACAGCGAACAGGAATGGGAATGTTATGCAAGTATATAATGCCGGATTGCATTCACGATACGAGGCGATGCCATAAGCGTCAATCAGGTTCTGGAAGCCACGTGTGAATTTATTGGTACGATTAAATGTCGGCGGTTGTTCGTTCGTATCGATGACATTCAAGAACGATGGAATTGTGCTGCCCACAGCCGCTGAGCCGTCGGACAAGGCCTTTTGCACAATGTGCAAGTCCTTGGTGGGCACCCAGCATTCGCCGATGAGGCACTTCTTCGTTACATCCATGTTGAACAGATTAAGCGTATGATAAATGGCTTTCATCTTTTTAACCATAATCGACCAAGAGGGCAAATTCTTGGAGACGGTGGCCAAAACACGGCTACGATGATCCTCGGTCTGGTTGAGCACCATCTTCAAATCTTCGAGGCGTGTACGAACATTCTTGACCATCTCCTCACGCTCATTGTGCGAACTGGGACAGGGATATAGCGAGGCATGGAAGCCAGTGCAGACCTTCTTGATGCGATTCTTCAGTTGTTCACCCTGGAAGAAGGCCACAAAGACGGTCTTGTAGATGGGATGCCCAGTGGCTGGATCATTAAGTGGCTCATCCAAATCGGAGCGCTTTAAGAACACATTGCCACGCGAGATGCGCCACAACATGCGCTCAAAGCCAAAGACACGCTCCCGGTTGATGACACCGGCCACAAAACCGAGACGGCCGCGATGTTGAACCGTGGCTTCATCAACTACTCCAGCCCCACGATTGCTCGAGTCCAGATTGAGCACCTCTTGATCGGAGAAGAAGCCCTGTGTGTTCTCCAACACCTTGCGAAGTTCCGTCAATTCCAAATAATTGGACTTCATGTTCACCTCGTTCTGGGCTAGCTCAATCATTTCAGTTTCGGTTTTTTCCAAATGCGCCTCCAGATCGATGATCTCACGTGGATTGGGCGCGCGTGGAATGTCATCTTGGATATCAGGCAGCGCAATGCCGTCCTTCTTGATCTCCGTCTCAATGTAGCGTATCTTGCGCTCCAGCTCATCGCAACGACGCACCTCCGTCACGAACTTGCGTTGAAAGATATTCACATTGCAGTTCAGCTGTGGCATGGAAAAGATATTATCAGATTAGTTATAAAGTATATTTTTGGGGATAGTTTCAATTGACTTACATCGCGAAACTGCACACAGCCGGTTTCGCCCAGCTCAGAGACTGAGGTGTATGCGGCCTCTGGTTGTATAAACATCTGGCATAATGCCATTTGCTCACTGCGGAACATATCCCCCATCTTGGCGACTCTTTAGGTTCCCTGCAAGAAAAAACATAGAGGGGTTAGTTGGAACATTCCACAGACATGCAATTAAAATTCAAATAACAAATATAAAAATAAATAATAAAAATTCAACAGGCAGACAACAAACGAAGACGTCGTCGTTTGCCAAACGTTCAGATTTGTTTTTAGTTTTATTTTTATTTTTGGGTTTACCCATGACAGCCAATGGTTTCTTTTGTCTGCTTTATTGTATATAAATATATGTATATTTATTTATATATATATATATGTCTATATTCTATATTCTATGTAGCATGCATAATATGCAAACTTAGCAACAAAATTGACGAGCATTTATATTGGCGCTTGGTCTTTGTTTCTTAGCGCGAATTTTCTTTCGATTTGTTTTGTTTATTCTGCACAAAGTTCTGGTATTGTTTTAGTATATATTTTATTTTTGTTTATTTGTTATGTTTAAAGTAAAATACATTTTCTATAGAATTTACTATTTTAACGTAATTATTTAGCTTAATTTCATACGTAAGGGAAATACTAAACTTGTTGTGCAGACAAATGTATAGAGTGCAAAATATTCTATTATTGTATATTTATTTATGCAATAGCACCCACAATTCCAAAGAATTTCTTGAGTCCAATTAGAGGAAAAAAACATTTAGAAAGCAAACGTGATTAATTAACAGCAATCGGGCTTATTTATTATAGCAGTTCATATAAAAAACTTCAGTTACCATTATAGTTAGATAATAAAAATATATATTTTTAAGCGCTCACATAAATTTTTTTGTTTATTAAAATAAATTAAATTAAAGCACATTTTCGCTTAACGTCAAAATGTAAACTTGTGAATTTTCCTAAGCTTTCTGTATTTTCTACGATAATCTTTTGTTTACAACAAATCATTCAATCAATTGTTCATTAAATTCAGTCTACTTTTAGTTTATTTCTGATTTGTTTAAACTGCTTTAATGCATTTTCTATTTACCTATGCAAAATTTATCTATTCACCTTATAAACACAACAACTACACACTCTTTATTTCCTTCTATAAGCAACATATTTTTGGCATATTTGTTATTTTATTGTCAATTCTAAATACTTATTACAAATGTAATAAAGTTGATTAAACAAATTAACTGATAATTGCCGTTTTACCTATATATATCATTCAAAATCGAAAGCACTTAGATAATGTGTGTGTGATTAATGTTTTTGATTTAATTAGAGCGCGAAAATGTATCTTTTTGTCGTTGCAGTGTTGGCACAAAAAAAGGGCGTGAAGTGAGTGGGTAGGGGGAGGGAAAAGGGAATGGTGGTGTCTCTGTTGGCTAAAATGTACATATAGACACGGTTAGTCGTAGACGCGCCAAGGTTCATTGTGACATCATCAACAGACTCGAAACAGTCAACGACACGGACGACAATGCGACGCGTCCCACATTATCGAACTTTAATGGCCCAGGCCAGGAATTAGCTTGAGCATTGCGTTAGATACATATATATATATATATATACATATATATATTTACATATATACAACATATGTATAGTCAGTAAATTGTATGATAAATGTGTACTTGATGGCTTTGTTTAAATCATTCGTTAATTTGTTGCCATAAGCATATTTAGCATAGAAGCAGCTGCCCATGGAATGGATGATTAAGCAATTTCTTCAGAAATTTGTAACTCAATTTAATCGCCTTTAAATAAACAAAAGCAGCAGCTACAGTGTACTTGATACACTAAGAAAAAAATAACGTTCCAAAATAAAATGCAATCAATCATCTTTCTTATAAAGTTTTCGCACTATAAAAAAAAATTTAAAAAAAAAATTAATTTAAAGAAAAACTGAAATTTTACTATGTGTAATAAAACAAAAATATAATACCACACTGAAAGTGATTTTAATCGGTCATAAATTCATATTTAATTCGTTAATGAAATATGGTTAACATATCAAAAGCGCACTTATTGGCATCACATGGTCATAATTTCGGTGATTTTAGAATGAATATTTTCTCAGTGTAAGAAGTATAAAATTATCGTGCCTGTTGCTCATTATTTTTATATTGGTTACTAAGAAGGTTTCATTTAACGCTTACTCAGGATTTGTATACCCTATATAGAGGAGAGATTTATAGTACTGCTTTATAAAGAAAGAATTTGTGAAAAAATATATTATTCTTAAAAGGGTATTAAAATAACGACAATCTAAATATATGTATTTCTGTTTTGGTTTTTTCTCTCTCTTATTCATATATCAACACTCGACACTTCGATATGACTGTACTTGAGTCAAGTTTTGTTTTTGCTTGGGGTTTAATAACAAAGTTTTATCAGAATGTGCGCGAGTCTCTAAATATAGCTATGGAATGAAAATAAAAAAAAATATAATATAATATTTATTATATGGGTATGGCAAATTTATCGCTAATTTAATTGAGCTTGCAATTTCCGAATGGATAACACAAACAATTTATTTAAAAAAAAAAAAAAAACAATTTTTATTGCATTATATAAAAACGATAAAGTTCAATTGCTGCCTACACGAATATGAATTTATATAGTATATTATAAACAATAGCGATATCTACATAAGTATGTATAGCAATATAATTTATAAAACTTGCTACTACTATTTAATGAGCCATGTCTGTCATATAATACACTTCCTGTTCACATTATTATTTTGTATCAGTAATTAACTTATCAATTTGTTTTTTTTTTCTTTTTAATATTTTGAATATTTATTACAATTGACAAATTTTTTAATATTTATAAAATTATTCTTTAAAATTTTAGCAAATAAAATTAATGTTAAAAGAATGAAGAACATATTTCAAATTATTTTATTTTTTAATGAAAAGATAATTAATGTGTGTGAATTGTCTTAAGTTGAACTATTTAGATGAACAGCAGTGTATATCATATATATGCACTTGTATATGTATGTATTTAGTTAGTGAATCAATAGTAATAGCACTAATAAATAATTTACAGTTTTTGCTAACTTGGCAATCATTGAGCAAGTTGCAAATGCACATTTTTAAATATTTATGTGCATGCATGTGCGCACTTTTTTCAGCAGCACTGTTCGCAGCTCTGAGACACACACACACACATACACACGCATACTTATTGCTTTAGTCTAGCGTTTTTAATAAAATTTCTATTAATAAGAAACGTTTGTATGCTTTTAATTCGCACTGCCTTGTAATAAATATACAAAATTAAAAACCAACCACGAAATATGTAGAAAAAAATAAAAGTTTTTAGTTTCTAGACACGCACGAAAAAAATTACAACCAACTGTAAACCAGTTCAACTTCAAAACAACTAAACACACCATTGCCGTTGCCGTAGTCGTTGCCGCTCTGCCGCTGTAGCTCTGCCGCCTGTCGCTGCTGCTGCTCTGCTGTTGCCGAGCCTGGACATTGGCGTTTGCTTTTCGCTGGTCATTTTCGTGAGTAAGTCTAACTGGACGTGGAATGTGTGGGTGCTTGTATGCTTGTATGTTTGCGATAATACATATGTATGTGTGTTGTGCTGTGCCCGCATACACGCAATAAGCGGGTGAGTCTTAATTACATTTTAACGAAGCAACAGCAACTTGTGGACAAGCGCCACCCCCATTAATGCACGCCCATGCACACTTAATATCGCTACGACAACAACGGAGTTTCGTTAAAAAAACATTTTTTTTTGTTTTGTTTGTTTCTCGTTCTCACGCGCTGTCGCTCTCTCACACTCTCGCCTTTGTGCTCTCACTAATATGTTTGTGTGCGTGTGTGTGTGACATTTTTTGGTTATTTGTATAAAAACTTTTTTTTTATTGTAAGTATGTCGTGTTAATTTGTATGAAACTTTTTTATAACTATCGTTAATTGCGAGATCATGCTATGTACAGGCAAACGTCATGTACATCAATTGGCATTTGATTTCGCAAATAGACAACGAGGCAAAAACAATGATAAGAAATTTATTGATAAACTTTAAGGGATATATTTGAAAGGCCTAATTCGTATGCCCCACCCAGGTGTTGATAACCTGACCATAGTTACATAAGTGGGGACTACAATTCAAGCACTTGCTAAGCGCTTAATACGTCAGAAAAGTGTAATACTTATGAAGTCTAAACCATTTAAGATTTTCCATTCATAAGGAAATGTTTTAACAATCGATCAATTCTAATCAAAATTGATTGATTGGAGGGAAGTACTCATAAAAGTCTTGATGATAAAACTCATAAATCACAATACAATTAAAATTCATTGCTTATTGTGCATATTTTTTTAAAACAATTCAACGCACATTCTACACAGATGTTCTGGTTAGAAAAACTGCAAGTCGTCACATGATATTGGGGATTGCATAAAACTCAGCTCTGTAACCCACACTCGAACTGCTGACTAACAAAGTGCGTGACTGAGAGACACATACACACTAACAGATACAGATACAGATACAAATATAGAGATACAGATACAGATACA
This sequence comes from Hirtodrosophila alboralis, assembly GCA_035043045.1. Lineage (NCBI taxonomy): Eukaryota > Metazoa > Arthropoda > Insecta > Diptera > Drosophilidae > Hirtodrosophila > Hirtodrosophila alboralis. The sequence goes on from JAWNNH010000339.1 coordinate 88,961, forward strand.
ACTACAGATAGCAGTTACGCTCGCTCGCTTGCTGAGCAGGTGGCGGGGTTGGTGGGTCAGCTGGAAGCGCAGCAAATGGTCTTATGACAAGCTGGAGCTATGACTACAATTGAGAAAAAATTAGGCGCGCGATCACGTGCTGATTTTTACATTGAAATCAAATTTAGTTGTAACTTTTATGGCCAAAAAAAACACATGTATAATTTAATTAATGTCTCTCCGTTCACTCACACTAAAGATCACCTTGAATTCACACGCGAATATGTACATATGTTTAAATATAAACACATGTTTTTATTTAGCTGTCTTATGGCTTTATCTGTCGTTTTTTTTATCTTAGTTTATTGCTTTATTGTTGGATTTGCGTTTGGATTCTCTCGATTTTTTTGCTTACCTTTGCAGCTTTGAGACGGATTTTTATACCAACAATTCAAGATTCCCCAAGCGTACGTGCGTTAAATTTAGAACTTGTTTTTTTTTATTGCCCGTTGCGCTTGTATTGGTTATTGAAACGATCTCGACGGAGCCAGAAAAGCAGACGTCTGGTCAGCACCAGCGTTCACTTGCTTTTGATTTCAAGCGTTCACGTTCAGCGTTCGGCTGAGAGCTGAGGCGAGCGTAGAGAGAGAAGTATCTTGGTGGTTGTGTATCGGCCTCCAACGTTTGCAAGCGTGCTAAATATGCACATACATATGTACATATTTATATATATGCATGTGTATTATATGTGTGTGCATTTATATAAATATGTCTGATCAAGTTTTTTCTCTTATCACAAATCGAAATACAAAAGTCCAAGCCCTCAAGTGTTGTATATTTATTTCTTTGCACATACACAGATATATGTATGTATGTACATTAATAAGTGTGTGTGTTCTTGTGCTTTTTCAAAAAGACACTATCAATTATAATTAACAACGCTTCGAATCAGTAATTCCCTGGGCTTGATAAGCCATGTTGATATTGATGAATTTATATATTGTTTGTGGCAGTCTTATATCGCCTTAAATTCGCACAAGCTATGAATAATATGCGGGGTCTTGACAACAAAATACGTTAATTTTAAATAAATATATTCCATTGTTGTGCCAGGGCTGGATTGCCCAACGATTGTCGTGGTGGTATGTCGATAAATTGCACAGAGTGTTCGATACATTTATTGCGTTTTGCACTTTTTATACAGCTGTTCATTTAATGAAGACAACAAAGTGTTTTTCATTTGGCAAACTCTAAAACTGCAAACATGTCTTATGGTGGTTATACCCAACTGCCCAGTGGCAGCGATCAGCGTCAGCAACAGGTGGTAGCCAACACCTACGATGTCCTGCAGCGCACCACCGAAAGTATACAGCGATCCAATCAAATAGCTCTCGAGACGGAAACTGTGGGGGCCGAGGTACGCCTTGAATTTTATTTGTTGTATTTATCAACAAATGTGTAATGCCTTTTATGAGGGTATTTATAACTTTATTGATATATTTATATTACATTCGCAGGTTCTTGGCGAGCTGGGAGAGCAAAGGGAATCTCTATTACGAACCACTCGCCGTCTGGAAGATGCCGATCAGGAGTTATCGAAATCCCGTGTGATTATACGCAAACTGGGCCGTGAAGTCATGTACAACAAGCTAATTTTAATATTAATCATTATTTTGGAAGTGGCCATACTTATCGGACTTTTGATTTTGAAATTTGCCCATCTGTGATGAGGGAATTAATTTATTCCTAAGTTACAACTATATTCGGGAGGATATGGTTATTTTATTATGTATTTTTGTATCTAACATCAATTGTTAAACCCATGCCTAAGACAGAGTTAAGTAATTATAAATCGTATGACATTAATAAAAACACAGCTAAAATTGTAGAGATTTTCTTAAACATCTTATCTACACATTTTACATTTCACATTTAGTAGATGTAACTATGCAGTTAATAACAATGATAATATGCATATTATGCGGTTACTATATCTATATACCACAACTATTTGGCATAAAGCATATAATTGTAATGCTATGGATAAAAAATGATGTAACAATTGTTAATATAATACTTGATATACGACCGTTTAAGTAAATACAAGTGCGAGTCTAAACGCGGATGATGTGTTCGTGAGATATTCGCTTCACCAGAAGCTACTTAAATGTTTTTACTTGGCTGCAATGCAGCTCAACGTTTTAGTAATTTTCAATTATCCTTTGGTAACACTATGGACCAGCCAAATACGCGTCGATCGAAACCGCACGAGAAGAGGTCACAATTCAGCAGCGGCTCTTCCGCCCAGGCTACGGACGAGACCATGCGACGATGTCCTTGGCGGCTTGTGCGCGGCAAACGCGCCACACGCTGTCCATTCAAGTCAAACAGGCGAATCTGTCGATTGTCATGCGGTATGGCAATAATACCACCACTAGACACAGCCAGGCGATTAACAGATGAATCCGTTCGAATGGTGGCCAGTGCCGAGCGCATGTTGCGCAATTCCCAAACTTTGATTGTACGATCGTCTGAGCCTGAGACTACTTTATCGCCGGGCGCAAAAACGCTAGATGTAACCGTTTCGCTGTGTCCCTGAAAAACCGATACGGCTGGTATTGAATCACGGAAGTCCCACAAACGAAAGGTAGTGTCACGTGAAGCGGTGACAACCAAGCGCTGCGTGGGATGTGCCGAAACATGTGTAAGCTCGTGATCATGGCCGGTGAGTGGCTGCAATGGCTGTGCCGTTTCTACATCCCACAATATTGCAGTCCGATCCCAGCTACCAGTAATAATCTGATCCATGCTGGACAGCCAATCGGCAGCGACAATGACTGAAACATGTCCTCCCGGGCCAGTAAATTCACAGAGTGGTGTACGCAAGGTGTCAACACGATCACGGTCCTCCATTTGGCCATCACTGTCATCCAGTTCCTCTTCGGATGAATGTCCCTTTCTACAAAATTTATATTAATTTTTATATAAGCTTGTTATTTAATGCACATAGATGTCCACTTACTTGGGCAATTCCCAGTTGACTGCCGCTTGCCAAATGTGCGCAGTGCCATCGCCGCTGCCTGTAAGCACAAGATCCCGATGTTGATGGAACTTAATGGAGTTTACTGAGCCCGCATGACCTTGATATTGCAGCAAACAACGACCACTCTCGATGCCCCATATGCAGGCGGTATGATCAGCCGACGCAGTGCCAATAATGGGTTGTCCCACTTTAGCGGCCACCTGCCAGATGCCATCCTTGTGGCCACCAAATTCGCGTACCACTGAACTGACCACTGTTTGCGCCTTAAAGCTGGACACAATGCGACTGGTCTGCGCCTTGATTTTGTTGCTAGCCTTTACCTTGCTGCCACCGGTGGCGCTGCTTAGTTTTGCTTTGAGACTCTTGTGTGTGCTGGAGGCAGCAGCCAGCAAAGTGGCACCAATTTCATCGCCCTGTGGTGCCAGTGGTGTAGCAGGCGTGGCTGCCAAAGAGGCGCCACCGCTGCCCGTGGCAGCAAGCGCGCCGCTTAAGCCACCACCCACAGAACGTTGTTCATACGGTGTCAGCGAATCTTTGGTGTTTATGGCAGCATTATCCAGTTTATCTTGCACTACAGACATAAGTTCAAAATTAGTTATATTGCAACTAGGAATTTCAAACAAATCTACTCACGATTAAGATTCTCTAAATAAAGCTGTTCGAATTCCTTTTCGATTTGTGCAAACAACAGGTGCAACCGGGCACGAAATGGCGCATCCTCGGGTATTATGGATATGTCCTCGGTGAGACTTGTTAGCCGTGATTTGGTTGTTGCTGCCTTCATTGTGTAGTTGTTGTTGTTGTTGCTGTGCTCTGTTTGTGTATTTATTTTCTCACGTCTATTAGTTTGTGTTTAACTTCCGCAACAGAGCGTTTCCCGTCACCTGCGTTGTTGCAAACAATCCAATTAGTGGATAGGTTTAGTTGTGGCCAATCTACCCTTATTGATCCAATTCCATTATAAGTATTTGCATTTCACGAATATTTTTCATTTGGTTTTTATGTTTGCAGTGTTGGAAAATACTTATACGCGAAGTGCAAATTCTTTTCCCACACTGTACACAAAAAGCAGCTGATAAACAAAATTCAGCTGTATATTTAACCGATATGTGTATCAGATGGTATATTAAATACCCATGAACTAGACGACATAAGTATCCATCGGAAAATGTTGACATCGAACTTATTTGTTTAATTTCTAGGCGACTAGGCTGGCTTGTGATGTAATTTTAAACATAAATTTAATGTCATAAAATAACTTCTTATAATTGAGTAGTTCACCTACCTGGAAAAATTGTTTATAATATGCAATAAAATGAAAGAGGGACATTATTTTAATTGTATTTGAAAAATTATAAACTCTCTATTAAGTCTTAGTAATGTTATAATAAATTAAATTACCTATGAAGGTCCTATATAGTGCAATGTACGCACTACTCGTTATAGAATCTATACATGCATATGTTCGTACCACGCTTTTTAAATACTAAATAATTTAATTATAATAATTTAATTTTAATTGCATTATTAGAACAATTTATTTTAAATATATATGAGATTAAAATATTATCTCATGATTATAGATATTTATGATCAGTTTTTATTCTTATTCTTATTATAAGTAAAGAAAAAATGAATTGCCTGTTCACATAAGGGTTAAGGTTTGTTTTTATATATGTACATTTTTTAGCCACATAGCAAACGCTGACTGACAAACAAATAAACAATACAGTTAAAAACGCTTTATTAATAATAACAAATATTAGAAAGATAACAAACAATGCGCAAAACATGGGTAAAGCGGGAAAATATTTACTACAAGCCATTCTACAAACACAAATCAAAAATGTTTATGCTGTTAATATTTTTGGTTGGAATCTCATTCATAGCCTACCAGGTTGGAGAACCATTTATGTTTTACATGTGCAATCTTTATATATTAATTAATAATAGGCCTTCTCGCTGAATCAGTTGCCCAGCGTGCAGCAGCTGAGACGCAAACACAAACAAATGATGCAGTCCCTGGGCAGCAAACAGCTTGACGTGGATTTCTTTGATGACGGCGGTGGAGGTGCGCGTGGAGGCAGTGTCGTCGTTTCGGCGCCAGCAGTTCAAGACACTGATTCTATTAAGATTATACGGTACGTTCAGGTATATAATATTTTAATGGTAATTTTATGTATATTTACATTTTCTATTTTAGAGGTATCCGCCTTTTTGATTATGATGCATACAAACCGAATTTCGAAGGTAATTTCAAATGTCTGGATGGAAGCAAAGAGATTCCATTCGACCATCTCAACGACAACTATTGCGACTGTGTTGGTGATGGCAGTGATGAGCCAAGTACAAATGCCTGCGCCAATGGACGCTTTTATTGTAAATACCAAAAGAGACATATCACGGGCCGTGGCCTGGACGTCTGGGTTTGGACATCTCGGGTCAACGACAACGTTTGTGATTGCTGTGACGGTAGCGATGAGTGGACGACGCATACCAAATGCCAAAATCGTTGTGCGTAGCTTTGGGTCTTGCTTAGCAGATCCCCAAGAAAGACGTATATACCTAACTCACTCACATCTCAAGGATGATCACTCCATTAGTGTCAGAAAGTCTGTAAAGCGCATCACAAGCGATATTTTATAGAATATTTTTTGCGTACATTTACGATATTGTAATTTATTTAAAAAATCGGTCATTATGTTTAAGTAGAGCGAATAAAAATATGTGAACAATTTACAAATTTCTACAGTAGATTTTTTAGGGAAAAGGTCACCAAGCCATAATCAACAATTCTAAGGAATTCATTTTCCAAATAGCAAAATTGTTATCTATTAAGATATAACTTTAAAAGTAAACGTTTACTATTTCATTCGAAAAACGGGAAGACAATTAATTAAACAAAGATTCGGAACAAAAATTGGAAAATACCTTTATAATCATAGAGGTAAATGTTGAAAAATTAAAAATTTATAAATATTGAATAAATGTATTCTGTTTTGAAGACATTTTTCTGTTTATTCAAATTACTTAATGTTGAGTCTTTACTTGACTAAAGATTTCCGTAATGTAAAGGATTACGAAATAATCGGCAGTTAAAAGCTTTGCTCTTTTGTGGAATATCATCTGTACTATCATTCAGTTCAAACCCATTGAAAGATTAATTAATTAATTATTAATTTCTTTTTATTACCAGACTTACATTACGAGTAAATCAGAGTAGCCTGTTGTCTAGAGAGCTCTATTATATAATGAAGAAGATTTGTAGCACTATTTTATGCTTTTTTCTTAACATTAGCATTTAATATTTCTTCATTTTTGGTTAAAATTGTTTTTTTCAAGCCGTAAAATTTTTTACTGATAATTTTGAACTGCAAATTCTACAAAGGTACCAAACTGTTGTTTTTTTTCTCGATTATTAGCAATATGTATTAAATGTAAACACATTGTATTTGTATGAAACATACGCTTAGTTTAGTTAGCGGCTTGCAATTATTTTTTATAAGTGGTTGGCTTTAACTGTGTTTTATTAAGGAACATTTTTATAATGTAAAAATTGCTTTCTTTTATTTTGCTTGAGATGGTCTGCTTTGAATTTTGCAGTACAAAGAAGAACTACTACGTACACAATACATAGAGCAAAATTGTTTTTTGTAATTTTACAAAATTCATTAAATAAAGTACAAATAAAGGCATTATATTTAAGGTTTTTCTTTTGTTGTTGTTATAAGCCTATATGTTTTAAGGTTTTGAACTTAAACTATGCTTACTTAACGCTAAGTAATACTTAATCAGAGTTTTTGTTTTGTTTTCTATGTTGAATATTGTTTGGATACTTGCGGCTTTCTGTTGTGTATGAATATTTTTTATTTCAATATAAATTCTTTGAAAAAAAACGTTGCTAGTAGCGTTAAAATCTGATTTGATTGCGTATACATTTTAAATAAATAGATGAAAGTAAAAAAGATTATACACGGGAAATTATAAAACATACAAAATTACATATTATTGCACTGATGAGATTTTGCTTCAGCTTGAGTTTTAGCCAATTATAATATAAAGACATATGTTAAGACAAAAATAAAAAAAAATATTATAAAAATAGAAAAATAAATAGTTTGGACGTCATACATAAATTTAAGAAAAATTTACATTTAGAATTTCTTTTACATGACAATTGAATATAAATACGCAAATGAGAAAACATGTATGAGTTGTAGGTAGTTATATATATAAATATATAATATATCTATATAGAAAGAGAGTTGAGTAGAGTATCTTAACTTTAATCTTAATCAAATTTAGTTGCATAAAATGTATGTATAGATAATTTATAATTAGGTGTACAAGTCTAACGGCAAAGCGTATAATACAATTTTTGTAGTTTGCGTTTCGAGCGACACTGATGATGATTGTGCGAATGATTCGACTGGTGATGATGATGTCTGTGAGAGTGCTGGTGTGATTGTGGCTGTTGCAATTGCAATTGCTGTTGCTGTTGCTGATAGTGTGGGCGCGACGAACTGCTTTGTTGCATATGGCTTTGATGATGATTATTTACAAGGCTCGCCGTTGCAGCCGCAGCAGCAGACGTTGATGCAGCACTGAGAGCCACCGCTGACGATATCAGTGCTGCCGCCAAACGTGATGAAGCCGACGATGATGCGGCATCTGTAGATAGCAGCAGCTGTTGTTGCTGACGCAGCTGCTGCAACTGTAGTCGTTTGGCTGCAGCGGCGCCTTTACGCATCGCATGCAAACGCCGCCTATGATGATGAGGATGCAATTGAAGCTGTCACTTTGCCTCCTCGCTGGCATCCAGCAGATTGTTGACACTGCTGCCAGCACCATTGTTGGTGGCCACAATTGCCTGCTCATTGCATCCCTGCTGTTGCTGCAGCTGTTGTTGCTGTTGATTGAGTGAATGTACATGCTGACAGAATGCTTGCAGCACTTCAAAGTGCGTCATCAGATTCGCCGGCTGATTGTCATAGTGCAGATGCCGCGTAATGGGCGCATTTAAGCGTCGCAACATTTCCGTAAACAGTTTCTCCTCCTTGCGTATCCAGGGCCTACGATCATCCTGAACCTGATAGGGTGTTAGATGCACATGTATGTTCATGCCTGAAATTTAATGAATTAATATAATTAAAATTGGTTTTATAGCTTAATAAACACTCATAATATAAGTATATCAACCAGGATTTAGTAATAAGAGTTTGGGTATTAAATTGCAACTAAATAAAATATTATGAAGATACAGTAATTTAAAAAAAAACATTAACGAATATATAATAACGAATATGTAAATTGTAGTTTTATATAAGCGCTTTTTTCACATTCGTGATTTTTTCAACCAGTCTGAACAGTTCAAATATAAGGCAAAAACCTTTCTTTAAGTTCAAATATTTTTAAAATTTATTTTTAGGCGAAAAACTGAATTAATTTTGTCCTTAAAAATCAACAAATTTATTCATAAATTTCTACTAAACCAATTAAAAATAAAAAACGATTTCATCTATCATTTAAGCTACAATTTTAAATGATATTTCTGTATATATATAATCTACGGGGTTTTCCTGCATATCTAAATACATATCCATTTTTTTACTATTCATCTGTCTTCTATTTTAATTTACAACTTACCCATTCGTGTGAGCGTCTCTAGGAGACTTCGTGATGTAATCCATGTGTTCTTTTGGCCACCGTGTCCACCGTCCAGCCAGTACATGTCCGAAATGCGTGAGAGCAGTCGGCACATGCTACTGTCGTCCGGCGTCAAAGTTTTCAGATAATGAAACTCATAGATGAACTGCAAGCAAAAGAAGGAATCAATAATTATAGATCAGTTAAATGAATCAAATGGTTGCTTTGATAGAACCAAAATTTGTTAGCGATTTTTACACCAAATGTGACTCACTTGATTGAGCACGACGCAGCCCTTGCTGAAGCCAATCAGCACTAGCTTGGACTTGTCCAGATTAAGATTCTCCCGCCACCACAATGGATTGTTGTCTGATGTGGGCGTCTGAGGACGCGGCTGTTGCGCTTGTTGTTGTATTGCTGTTGTTAATGTTGTTGCCAGCGTCGGTTGTGACGCCGCACAATCATTGCTATTGCTTGTTGTGTTGTTGTAATGTTGCTCCACATTATTCACTTGAGTTGAGGTTGTCTTTGTGGCTGCTATTATTTGTTGTTGCTGTTGTTGTTGATTATTCGACTGTTCCTGATGGCTATTAGTTGTGGTTTCTTTGCTATTGTTGCTGTTATTTATATTATTAACAACATCTGAATTATTTGTAGCCGCGTCCGTTTCCGTGCTGGCATCAGAGACCATGGGAAAAATTACTGCACCATCTGCATCGACTGTCACATTCTCCTGCACCTGTAGTATATCAATATCCATGTCCTGACTGCTGTCGCTGGCCGACGATGAGGATGAACTGGATTCGCTGTTGTTTACCGTGGCATTCGAAAGCGTCAACGCTGCGGCTGCTGCAGCAGCAGCAACAGCCGCAGCGGCGGCAGCTGCCTGCGCCGCCTGATCGAGTATCTCGTTCTCGGGTATTGAGATCAGGCGTTGCGATAAATTCTGCAGCAGTCTGTGATAAAATAAAAAATATATATTTGTAATTTTTTATTACAATTTTAATTAAATTTATTATAGGGTTAAGTTGGTTTTAAATCAGTGCCGTCAACTCAGCCATTTTCCGAACTGATCTGTCCTTTTTAATATTTAATAATATAACATATTTTCATATTACTTCTGCCGAAAAATTACCCGAAAATCGGTGCTTACTTGGAGCTGTTATATTGGTTTTAAAAATATAATTGGCCATTATAATATAATAATACTAATATTAATAAAACCAATTGCTGGTATGAAACTCTTTACCTTTCGTTTTAGCGTTTCATTTTCTCGGCTCACACACTTCTACATAAATTGCGTATAGGTTGACCGATTTAAAAAATCAATATATCAAAAAAAAGTCAATTAAAAAATTATTACAAAATTCTTAAATTTGTTATAAAAAAAATGATTCATTTTTTTGTACATTTTTTTTCTACAAAATTTTAACCAAAAACACTAAAAAAAATATATAAACTGTTTCAAATTGCAATGATTACTATTTCAATACATATTCCCAAAATATCGCGCCTTACATGGTGTTGGCGAGCTTATGGCGCTTTTCTTTGCGTTTCTAAAACGACATAATATCGCTAAAGATATAATCTATGTTTTGCTCAATGATAATTCAATTATATTTTAATAATTTAATTATTTTTTCTATATATATTCCCACAATATTGCGCTGTACATTATGTTTGCTAGTTTATGTCGCTTTTTTTTGTCATTTTAAAACGTCATAAACTCGCATAAAATCTATATTTACCTCAATAATAATTCAATAAAATTCTAATAAATTGCAATTATTAGTCAATTTCCTAATAACACAAAATATTTGTATTTAAGAAATATAATTTTTTTTAACAAGAAATCAAAATAAGTATAATCGAAAATAGGTATATAGTCGAAGCTACCTCCTGCTGCCTATTACAAGCATTTACACTGTTTTATGACAAATTTTAATGGGCATAAAGTATAAAAATGTCAATTATCTGTCACAATAAAATACATCTACATTATTTGAATATTTTCGGCGCATTTGAAAATCTGTTTTCAAGCTCAACTCACTTTTCTAAATGTTGAAGCGCATGATTCATGGGCGTATGATCGGGCACGCCAGCGTTATTCCCACGCACGAAATTGTCAAAGCAGCTGAAAGTCTTGAATTCCATGCTGTAAATTAAAAGAAAATTTTTTTTTTTAGTTATTGTTTTTTTAAGAAATTGTGCTGCAATTACTTACCGAACCGGCCGTATGACTATAATGTGTGAGCGTGGAAATGCCTCACGTAGCAATATCGCAGAATTTTCCAGATTATATTTCATATAGCCGCGACTATCACGATTTGTTTCCATGCTCTCCGGAAAGTCCTGCACATCGCCGCCAAAGTAAATGATTGCCTTAGAGTCCTCAACATTGTGAGACGGTTGCCGGACAATTGGCGGACAGTAGACAATATCGTTGGCACGATTTTGAAAGCCGGCCACGGAGAAAATGCGAAACGGACCGGCCGAAGTGCTTGGCGTGCATAAACGCTCCCCGCTGCCGCCGCCAAGCATGCCCTCGAAGTTACGTATCCGCTCTTGCAGTTGCAGAAATTGATCAATGGTGAGCTGAGGGAGGCAGGAGGTAGTAATATACGATTTAATTAAAGTAGAAGACAGCCAGGTGAAGACAATCCCAGACAACACACACACAGCACGCACACACACTCGAATCTCTCTTCTCTTCTTTTTTTTTGTTTTTTAATAATAATCATTTTCATATAAATCACGTGGATCGCCACAACAGCCAATGAAACGCATACGCGTATCCTCCACACACAGTTTGGCATCCTCCTTCATCTCCTTGAGCTTGACGCGCACCTCCTCGCGCATTAGATTGCGACACATGGCCACCAGGCCCATTCCCAGCAGCATATATATAAAATTAATGGCCAACTTTGAATGTTGATCCGTAATGCGTTGCAACTCCGACAACTCATTCGGATCGGCGGCAATATCTTCGCGCAGTTTTTGTGTCGCCACATCCACATCGGCGGCGGTGGTCAGCAATGCGCCGGGCACAAAGTCACCAAAACCAATTTTACACAACGATGTCATGCAGAAATAGAAACTATTTAGAAAACTCCATTTCTCCCAATTGGCAAACATAATTGTGCCCGTGAGCACATAGAATATAATGACCCAGAGGCAGGCCGTCGAGGGTACAATTATCTTTTTGCGCATTGTTAGAGTGCCCAGGCTGCCGCCATTCTCCATTGCCTCCAATCTGGCCTCATAGTTACGCTCCTGGGTGCAATCATGCATTGAACGATAGAGAAACTTAAAGGATCTCGCCAGCACACGTCCCATATTGAGAAAATAGAGTATATAGAGTGGTATGCCAAATGTGGCATAGATGACAGTGAAACCCTTGCCCCAGGGTGTACGTGGCACCATATTCCCGTACCCAATCATCGTGATGACGGACAGGCAAAACATTAGCGCTGCTGGAAAACTCCAGATCTGTTGCGGACTTCGTCCCACATAACCATTCTTAATGATGTTTGCTATTTGTGCCTGATATTCCTGGAGCACCGCATTCGTCTCATTCACCCACAGGGGCCTATTCATTATATTCAGCTCCTCGGTAATATTCCACAGACGCTGCGAACAATTCTGTCGCAGTTCGAGCACATGTGTTGCCGTCTTGTCCACATATTCCCGCTCAATGTTCATAAAGGCAAATGCTCCACAGATGGCATAGAACACAATTAGAGCGCCCACGCCCACCTGGGTGCACATGAAGGTGACAAAGTTGCGGCAGCAGCGTTTCACCCGCTTCACACGCGGCTGCGGATTGCTGCACGTTGAGGAAATTGTCGATGCACCTGCGCCTGCCCCTGGTCCCAGGCTGCCCAGCATTTGTGGTGAGCTACGTTGAAATTTATTAGACATATTTATATTTGTATTTTGTGGCGCAATTACATAGTTATATAATTGCCAAGCGATTCTTGATCCTATATTTTTTTTATGTATATATTTTCTTTCTTTATTCCATGTGCAAAATTGCTTTTGGGGGGTTTTTCGGGCCTTTTTGTAGATTTGAAAGAACAATTTGTAGAAATTTCAAAACAGCACAAATGGCTATAAATAAATCCACGCACTGCCATACAACATTTTGGTTTTTATTTTATTTTATCTTGCTATTTTTTTTTCGTTTCATTAACGATCTCTTTACGATCTACCGAGCTAGAGATGTGTTCAACGCGGCCGCCAAAATTCAACTGTGTGTGGTGTGTGTACGCTCCAAAAAACTATTTACTCTTTTGGGTCGGAAAATTCAAAAAGAATAAATTACAAGTAATAGTTATGGAAGTTTAAATACTCTATGATCACAGAGTGATTCTATATTAATTTCATTTAAATCAAAAATCTAAAGTAGAGTTGGCAATCATGCTGAATTGATATTATGTTTGTGGCTATTATAATATCTATTGCAACCCTGTCAGAGTCTAAAGCTTTCACATCGAGACAGTTTTTTTTAAATAAATACTGGAAATTTCTTAGATTGAGATATACTATATTCACCATTAACAGGAAAAGATTTTCCTAAATTTCACTTCTGCTTCTAGTCGGAATGAGCAATGCGAATTCGTCCTTTAGATTATGGAATCTGCTCCTGAAGTTAAGCTGACATCTCAGCCTACAGTGATCTCGTACAGATCTAAAGAGGAGGTATATAGATTTAAGACTATAGGTATATACAGGGCCGTCTTAAGGGTATGACGGCCCTGGGTAGACAAAAAACTACTTTAGAGAAATTTAAAAAAATAAATAAAAAAAAATCATTGAAATTTGACATAAAACAAAAAAAAATCGTTATTCACATAAAATTTTGAATTTACTTGAATTATCGATAAAAAATACATTTAAATTAATTTATTAAATTAAATTAAAAACATAGCCTCTATATATATTCCTATAACGTTCCAAATCAAACGCCTACATCGAAATACGACAAATAAGAGTATTTTCAAAATAATAACTCATGTGAGCATTGCTAGAGTTTGAAATTTATTTTAGGATACATATTCTACGATTTATGAACTATGCAAACAAAAATTTTTAAATTCATAAATTCTCAATTGGTTGAATGTAAAATGTATTTAAAAAAAAAAACAAACCAAATTGATGTTTGTGTTACTCAGAATTTTTAAGTTTTTCGAATTGGAAAAATTTATTTGACAATTTGATTAATAGTGTCGAAAGAGCAACGAATTATTGTACATATATAGCATATGTACATATGCACATACATATGTGAAAAATCAACACAAAAATTATTTACACACACACACACACACGCACAGCAGCAGCGGCAGAAATAATAACAACACGAAAGCAAAACAAAGTGTAAGTAAATATAAACAAAGATTTATAAAAAAAAAAAATGAGAGAGCGCAACAAAATGAAAAGCAACGCTACAGTGTGTACTGAGCCAAGACAAACCGTTGTGCAGAACTGCACTTTAGCAAACATATAAACATATATATAGATTAACTGTAACATTCACTTTCAATTTGTGCACTTGGATAACATATATATATATAAATATATATTCCTCTAATATTTAAGGGTCGTTCACTTTCTGCTTAGCCGGTTTAACCTGTACACGGCGGCGTACGCGCCTCAGCAGCAGCAGCGGCGGCGGCGGCAGCAACAATAGACAACAGACGACGACAACAGATACACAAGAGGCAGAAGATCAATGAATGCGCAAAAAACGGGTCAGTGCGGTAGGCGAGAGATTGCAATACGTGTGGGGGTGTACTGCAGGGGTAGGTACATGTACATATGTAGGGGGTGTTGGATTGGCGTCTCCAACATTTGATGCACCGCTGTCGTAACCTCGCGCCACAGACATAGCTCATGGCTCAACACACATAAATGACCCTGAAGATGGGCCAGTGCCAAGCGCAGCAGCAGCGGCGGCGGCGGCAGCGGCAGCAGCTTTGAGGGGTGAAATGCGTAGAGATGGATTTTTTTTCAATACACACACACACACACTAACAAACGCGCGCAGCAGTCGCACATACACACCATACACACACACACACACGCACACACATAATTCACAAATTTATGCAAAATTTTCAGCGCACCGCGCGATTTTTTGCACTGGCTAAACAATTTGTTTTGTTTACCATGTACTTACGCTGTTTTGTTTTGTGTTAATTTGTAGTTTATGTTTCGCAAAGTTATGAAAATATTCCCGCGTCTTTTGCTTCTATCCAGTTTTCTTTTTATATGTACGTCTGTGTTTTTAATTTCGTATTTTTACATGGATATTTTCACACACAACAAATATGGCCACACAAATCCTGTTAAAAATCCCAAAACTGGTCACTTTTGGCGTCTGTGTGACCGCATAGCTAATTCAAATATACAAGAAAAAATACTGAAAAAAAATATTAGCTACTGTAAATGACAAGCAGCCTTGCCGTACTTCATTTCTAGCAGTGTGGCAACCCTCACATAAGTGTACCACTGTTTTTAAATTTTCGGCGCGCAATGGTTATCTTCCATTGATCTTTGTTGTGACTAAAGCAAAATACTTTTATTTTAATTGCAGAAACAGGAAATTTTTCTTGAAAATCCTTAATAGCTGTACTTACTTTACAATCCTTACTTACTAATTTTTCCAAAATTGTAGGTCTGAACTCAGTTTTTAAATTAAATAAACAAGTATAAATATTTTATCTACGCCCATGAGGACACAAAATAACCATAGCAGGCTTTTGCAGTAACAAACATCTGACATTCTGTAGCTATATTTAGTCTATATACAAATTTTCATTCGTGTTACCGAATTGAATCTTGTAAAATATAAATTTTTTATTTTCAAAAATAATATTTTTTTATTAAATCCTGCAAGTATTCAAGTGAAAAATGGAACAAGCCCAGTCTGCAATAATATTGCGTAGTGCCACGTTTGTGGATAAAACTGTAAAACAAAACGTTCGCCATAGATCTCGAATTCCCAGACCCATCAATACCCGAAATGTCTTGGTGGAGAATCCTAACGGCCTGGAAAAGTTGATAAAACGTGTAACCAAAATTAAAAACGACATTGAGACAGTAGAGATGAAATTGAATTGTATTAAAATTCCAGATGCGCAGATCAAAAAAATAAAACTTAATTTTCAACTCATTTATATGATAGCTGAAAAAGTTGAAATTGATACTGATAAACTAGTGAAAGAATTCGCACGGTTGGAATTTATATAATAGGAATACTGGTGAGTACAGATGTGAATTTATAAGGTTTCTCGATTCTAATTAAGCTTTTTTGCATTGCAGTTAATTTATTTAGAATTTATTTAAACTTGTCAAATCCTTCAAGCAGAAATACTGGTGAGAAATGATTCTTAAGGATTCTAACAAAATTTTTTGGTTTGCAGTAAAATATATTCAAGTTTCTCAGTTGTTAATTTAATTCCTTAATTAAATTAAATCAGTTTATGTTAAATTTTAAATTTTTGCAATTACTTTTACGTTTAATACACCATTATTAACATTACTAATTAAATTGCTTTCATATCAATTAATAATACAATTTCTAAGACATTTTAATAAAACCGAGAATGCATTTTTGTAATTTAATTTTTGTGATCAATAATTTTTCTCTTGAATAAATAATTATTCATCTATTAGATTCCTAACTTATATAATGTAAATATATATTGATAAATTTATAATTTTAAGAATTAGATGAATTTAGGGACTTCTCGATAATATATATAGACAAGGATCCCAATCACAAAGGGGAAACTAATTAAAAAAAAAAAATAAAATATCTTGTTAAATAATGTACTTTGTCTTCTGTATTGAAATTAGACATGGTTCATAAAGACTTTAGCTTAAAAAATACCTCAATGCTTATAAAGAAGAATCATAGAAATCATATAAAGAATCAGATATGTTGTGAAGTCTCTGCAAGGAGAAAGTTTTCTAAATTCCAATGAGATATGTGGTTCCTATAAAAAGCATTTATTTATTCTATGACTAATTAATTTGTCCTCATTTATTTATGCAAGAAGATTGAATCTATAGTTTTTCCTTTTTTCTATATTTTTTGTCAAGCTTTTTTTTTCCAAAAATTTGACCTTTATTTCTGATTAAACTTTTTCTTTTTATTTTACCCAAAAAATATAGACGACAACTGTGTTTTTTTTTAAATTTATTTTATTTTATTTATTATATGCTTATTTCTGTTTATTTTAATTTTAATATACTATTATTCGTCATTATCATATACAATATTTTGGCAACATTTCAATTCCTCCAGGATGTCGTAGTTGAGATTAGAGTACAATCCTTGTCCGCAGTGGAATTCTAAGTCATGTTAGAATTTTTGTATCCAAACTAAAAACATTTTTTGCATTTTTAGGATAAAAATCTTTAAAATGTTTGCGGGTTTTATAGATGTCATTGGAATTGTTGCTTATTTTTAAAATTAAAACTATTATAACGTGCAGCTTTTCAGGGTCTTCTTCAAGTTCTCATGAAATATTTAAAATTATCTGAAAAATAAAATGTAAGCTGAAAATATAAAAAACCTCCACAACCTCAGCCTGAACCTAACGTTTGAATTGTGCTTCCAACATTATTTTATATATCATAATAATCATAAATTTTATTTCGATTTTTTTTTCAATATTATTATTTTTATTTTTTCTTGTTGACATTAAAATGCTGCTAGTGATGTATATTTTTGATTTAATTTGAATAAATTTGCAATATATATATATAAAGGCGTATATATATATATTTTTTTTATATATATGAATTGATTTATATAAACTGGTAAACGACGAAAAATTGTTAATAGTAGTAGTATATGCCCTTTGTGTCATGGTGTTTTTTTAGTGTTATTATTATTATTATAGATGGGACATACATGATATATGTATATATATATATATATGTATTTGAGCACGTATTTTCATTAGTATTATTATTAAATTGTCAAGTGCAGAGTGAAAAAATAATTACATCAAATTTTGTTATTTTTTGTGTTGCAAGTTGATCAATGAACATTTTATAGTTCATATTATTATTATTATTATTTATAGGCATATTTATATTATTTTTTCTGTCGTTAACCCATCTATATTTATTGGGTTTATTCATTGACTATTTGTTGTTTTTATTTATTATTATTTTGTATAAAAAATACTTCATGTTCCAGTTCAAGTATCGCTCGGAAAAGGAGCGCAATCCTTTGGTTATATATTGTAGGATGTTTTTCTCCATTCTAAATATGTATGTAGTTTGTTATTAGTTTTTGTTTTTTTTTTTTGTTTAATATAATTTCATAATTATTACATTTTTGGTACATAAATCTGTGTGTTGTGGTTTTTTGATTTGCCTTAAAAAACATTGTGCTGTAGTTGTTGCTGTTGTTTTTTTGTTGTTGTTGTTGTTTATGTATTTTTAAACTGAATTGTTTTATAAAACTAAATAAAATTATAAATCATAAAGTAATATAGTAGTGTACATATTTGTATAACTTAAAAACACAAAAGCTCTAGAAGCATTTTAAAATTAGAAACTTAAGAAATTAGTTTTATACATTTTGTGCTTTGGACCGAAATATAACAATTTTGATAATAATTATTTAATTAAGCTAAACAAAAAAGAGCTGTCTCAAAATAAATATAATTATGAGGCAAACAACATAATAAAATATTTGTAACAATATCTCTCTCTCAATATGTTGCCTTTCTTAATTATATTTCTGGTATTTAATTGTTTAATAATTTTGTTTATGTAAACTTTTTGTGCCGAAAATATCACATTGATTTTTTTTTTTATATATTTTATTATTATTTTCTTTTTGTTGTTGCCATTATTAATTTCAATAAGTGCCAAACCATAATTTTGTTTATCACAAAATGTTTAAAATTAATAACTTTACGCAGGGACGTTGAAAATTTACATTTCTTAATTATTTTTTTTATCGAAATGATCTGGTGAGTGCCAATAAACTACCTATATAAGGTAAGTGCGTAATAATTTTTAATTGTTTTTTTTTAAATACAAAAAGCAATTCAATTTACTTAACAATTTTTGATATGAACTTTTTAATTTTAATTATTTTTTTTTTTTTGTTTGGGTTTTACTCAAATTTTTTGTAATTTTTTTGTTTATTTAATATTTATATAAATATAAGCAAGCTTAATATAAATGTTTAACAAAAATGTGAGGTGGTTCAAGTGGTTCGCATTTAGTCTAAAGAAAACTTACAACTTATAAAGAACTTTAACCATACAAATATTAAAAAAACACATTTACACGCAAATATAAATTGAAACAAACATTTACTTAATTATGATGTTGCCTTTTAAATTAAATTATATAGTTGCTATATATATATAAATGTAGATATATTTTTTTGTTGTTTTTTTGTTTTTATAAACACAATTTCATTAAAATTAAGCAATCAATCAACAATTAAACTGAAATGCATCTGAGGTATATCAAAATTTCTTCGTAGTTCTTTGAGTAATGTTTACTGTACTCTTTGCAAAAAAAACAATAATTATAAAGTAAAAATTAATAAAATTATATATATATGTGTATATAACATATATGTATGCAAACTATATACTAATGTGACAATATATATGAGTAGTACGTGTAGGTGACTGTGATTTGACATTTACATTTATATGATGTAAATGTATTACATTTATAGTATTCATATATTTGAATATTTGTATTTATATATATATATATTTATTTATTTATTTATATTAGGAAACAACACGCAGAAACCTTTAAAGTTGTTTTTTTTTTCTCAATTAGTAGCATTAGTAAAGTTTTACATCAAATCTAAAATTTTCTGGATCCTATATATACATGGGATCTCAGTTTTAAGCAACCGAAACCATTTTCAAGTTTACTTATAATAACGCTCCATGTTTTTGGTTCGTTTTGTTTTTTTTTTTCTCTTGGATGGTATTTATATTGATAAACATTTTTTTAGAGCATAAAGAATTATTTATAACTATAGCCATTTATATGGTATGTACTTGTATCTTTATAGTATTTAGTGCTGTGTATTATATAGTTGATGTTACTATTTTTTTTTAAAATTTTTTTTAGCATCTTCGGTTCTATATATTTTGGGTTATTGCTTGAGAGAACTAAGCGGAGAAAATGTACAAGCGACTTTATAGGCGACTAAATGCAAAGAATTACAATTAACTTTTTAATATGGTATATATACTATATTATATAGTATATATTTAGTATGTTGTGTGTAGACTTCCGAGTCAAAAATAGAACTTACACATTAGTAGGAAATCAAAAAATATCGCGAACTGTCTATATACTTTTTTAGTATTATATTATATAGCTGTTGTTTGGGGGGTTTCCTTTTTTTTTTTAGTTTTTTATATAGATGAGTTCAGCTTGAGCAGTCGATCCGGATGCTTGACACGCAAATGGGAGCGTAGGGTATCGATCCGGCTGTAGGTGGCCGGGCAATAGGGACACATGGATCGTTGGGCTGTATGGCTGTGAAAATGATGCCAACGATTTGTTACCTCCTTGCCGCAGGAGCGACAGCGCCACATGGTGCCAGGATCGCGGGACGGCGTAAACATATTGTGATAGGACATGGTGTGATGTGAGTTGTGCCCGCCACCAGCAACGTTGCCACTTGGTGTTGCCGCCGCTTGTGCCTGATTATAGCCGGCATGGGCGGGCGGTGTGCCGCCGGGTCCGCCATTATGGCCATTGCCAGCGGCGCGGATGTAGTGCAGCGGATGATATTCGCTCTTCAAGGCGGCGGATAGATGCATGCCAAACGGCGGTGGCGGCGGTGAGACCGACGACGAGTTCGAGAGCGGTGTCGAGAGATGATGACGTACAGAGGCGCCTGTGTTGCGAGAACGAGAAAGAGAAGAACAGACACACAACAGCCCGTCGAGCGGGACGAAAATCAGCCCAGAGAAATAGATCTTATTTTTGGTATTTTTTTGATATTTTTTTGATTGGAATTTTTTTTGGTTTTTTTTTTTTTTGATATATATGATAAGGATAGAGGTAGAGAGAGAGAGAGAGAGGTATAGAGAGAGAGAGAGATAGTGATAGACATATGGTAAAAAGTATATAGAGTTTCATATGTGAGCAAAAATAAATATATATTTTGTAATACAAAACTAAAGTGGCGTAACAAAAACTAAATAACTAAGTAGAAATATCAAAAAAAAAAAAGGAAACTATATTTTTAATTAACTACGTTCAAGCAACTTAAACAAACAAAAAATCTAAGAAAAATACAAAAAAATATAAATAAATTATAGATTCACATAAATCAAAAACTATATATATATATATATAATTACTAAGAAAAACATAAACATACAAATTATGGAGCTTTTTGAGTTTTTGATTTCTAGTTTTCCCTTCACATTTAAGCGTGCAATTTATTTATTTTTTAACATATAAAAAAATGTTTAAAAAATATTAGCTAATTTTTTCTTATTTAATATAAAACTAAGTTTGACAATTTGTTTATTTTTCAAAAATGCCTTCTCCTTTGAGTTTGCTCACGTTTTCAATTCTTCTTTTAAATATACCAAATATTTGATATAATAAATGAAATTAGTCACAAGTCACAGCTGCATCAAATTATGATTAGATAAACAAGTACATTGAGGTGTATTTATATAGATATATATTAAATATATTTTAATATAATTTGTAGTTATATATAATATAAACTTGGGATAGCACAAATGTGAACACAATTGATTTGATGACAAGAAAGTTGAGATATTGTGTGTGTGGAGTGTGTGTGTGTGTTTGTGATTGTAAGTAAATAAATTAAATTTAATAAAAAATTTTAAAATATATAAACCTGTTCTGATTTTCACGCAATTCCCTAAACAAGTGAATTCAAACGTAGTCAAGTGAATTCAAAACGCAAAAGTGAAAACCGGAACAGGCCACAGAAACACTCTTTTTTTTTTATATATTTTCAATTATTCATTTTGGGTGTAACTCATTTATGCGAAAAATCATTTCAAACTCAAAACCTAAAAAAAAAACATTAATGGTTGGATGAACATATAAAAAATTGCATATAATAAAAAATACATAAGTATATAGTATATAAAAATATATTTATAATAATTAATTAATAATAAAAGTTAAAGGTAAAAAAACAGGAAATTGGGCCGAGGTTTGAAAATTTGTCACACAATGCATGTGTATGTTTTTATATATATATATGTGTGTAGATATATGTATGTGTGTGTGTGTGTGTGTAGATTTTCAATTTTTCGCTTTTTATTTTTTATTTTTTTGGGCAACCCCCTAACTAATTGGAAGCACAATTCAAAGCGTACAACAACTCAGAAAAGAAAGAAAAAGTGATTCACCATTTTTTTGTTGTTTGGTTCCATAAAATTTCAATTTATTTGCATTTAAATTTTTGTTTTTATATTATTATTATTATTATTATTTTTTTTTATTATTTTTGTGACGTTTGATTTGCCTGTTTAGTCAGTTTTTAGAGTTATTTTTGATTATGTTTTTTTATTATTATTATTTTGTATTGTAATAATTTGCACTCATTTGAAATTAATATAACGCTGGCATTATGGGTAGAATGTTTATTAAAATTTGTATTTTTTTTTTTCAAATATATATGTATATAGTATATATACATACATATGTAAACATATATAATAAAAATGTTTTAACAAATGCGGCAAACCACAAAAGATTTGCTTCAATTTGCTTAGCGTTAATTAAACTGCATTTTTATTGTTTAATTTTTGTTTTTGTTTGTATAAATAAAACTAAAATTATTTGTATTGCGTTTATTAATACAAGTTATATTAATACTTAAAAGCTAAGATTACATTGAAACTAGTTAAAAGTTTATAACTTTTCATATCGAACGGCTCAAAATTGCTCGGCTGTTAAATTAGTTTTATTTTTTAATAAAAAAAATAATTGTTTTTTTTTATTTTTGTTTTTTTTGTATATTTTTTAAAGTCTTGTTTGGGGTTTAAACAAAATAATAAATATGCATTTGTGGGGTAGGATTTTGGCAGGGGAGCTAGAAAGGAGGGTTAATTGTTGTGTGTGTGTGTGTGTATGATTTTATTATTATTTTTTGTTTTGTTTTTAACTATGGTAAGTTAAGACATTTAAGTATTTGTTTTTGTTTTGTTTAAATAGACACAGAAATTTAGCGAAAAGTTATTAATACACTAACTTTTTATATATTTGACATTAACTATTTTTTTTTTTTTTGATCAGATACAACAGATATTTAAGTGTATATGCATATTTGTTTATATTTTCGAAACGAAAACAATTTTAGAACATTGTTTTCGTAACGAAAATAAAAACATAATTGCTAAGTGATATGCTAACATTCATTTAAATGTTTCTATATATATATTTATATTATTTTGTAATTTTTTTATTTATTTTTTGTTGCTTTTGAAATACAATACACCCTCCCGTTTTTACTACCCCCGCCGCACTTTTCCCATATTTTTTTTTTGTATTTATTTATTTAAACAAAAACTAGTCATATTGCACATACATAAGTTCAAAAGCTGTCTCCTGTTCCAGGGTATATCTCAGGGGTAGGTAATCCCTATGTATAAAGTATATTTGGATTTAGCACCATTTTGCATACCACAAATTAGATGTACATATATATTTTTGTATTATTATTATTATTATTATATTTTTTTAATATAAACTTCTCTGTTTTGATTTTTTTTTTTTTTTAATAATTAACATAATTTCATTTTGTAATGTGTGTGTGTGTGTGTTGTGTGTGTGTTGTGTGTGTGTGTGTAGTTTTAGTTTAACTATAGTTATCACATCATATAATAGATAAATTTCATGTTGTTTAACAAAGCAGAGTTATAAAATAAAACATTAAACAAACATTAAGTCGGGGCAGTATTTGATGTTGCATTATTAACTAAACATTTTATTTTATTTTATTTTTTTTTGTTGTGTTGTTAAAAAATAAGAACAAATAAATAGTATTAATATGTATTATAAACTCATTTTTTTTTTAATATTTTCTTTTTTTTTAGCAAATTTAATGTGCGCACCAATTGAAAACTAAAGTGGCAACAAAATGTACAACAACAAATTAAATTTACAAAACTACTTAGTAAAGATAAAAGTTTGTAAAAAATATATATTTATATATATATATATGCGTTATAAAAAATGTAAAATATATACAAAGGCTTACAAAGAAATGCTGCAAAAATTAATATTAATTTAAAAATAAAACTAAATTATATATATAGACTGGTTAACAAACAAAATTAGACGCCCTGACCCGACACTCGCATGCATTAAGGGGTATTTTAATGTTGATATAATACAGGATTTTAATTTTTTTTTGATTTTTTTTGAAGGGATTGTATAATTTATATTTTTTTTTAGCATTCACACTCATACTCAGGCATAATTTTTTTGTTGTTTGTTTTTTGTAATAATTAATTAAAATGTATACTAATAGGGCATCGTATGCATGTCTTCCAAGTTTAACATTAAAACGCACAAATTTTGTACATAATAAATATAATCAATTGTTTTTTTTTATATATATAAGTAAATTTATATATATATTATATTACAATCAGTTACGCGTTTATTTATATTTAACATGAGTACTACATTTAGATATTAATTCAAACATTTAGCTGCACACAAATCTTTTTACGATATATCTTAACAATGTCTTACAAAGTTGCTTTAATTTTTGTTTTCTTTTTTATTAATCTTAAATTGTGTTTTGTGCTTTATAAATATTTTTGTTTTTTTTTTTTAATATTTTTTGTGTTCTTGTGCATATATTTATTATATATGTTAAATGCAACAACAAACAGGTGCAAAACTTGTGCAGCCAAAAACTGAAAATATATATATTGCCATACGCCCATTTTTAAACCAAGTTCTAAGCCCTAACTAACTAACTAACTAATCCCACACATACTACAAGTTGGCACCAATTTAACATCAAAAATAATAAATTTATATTTATTTCAATTTATTTAGTTTTAGCTGTCTTGGAAACCCTGTTGCTTGTTCTTTTGCCTACTTTATTTTTCTTTTGATTTATATTTTTTTTAATAATTATTTATTTTTATTAATTTGGCTTACTTATATTGTCTATAAACCATAAAATTGCAACTTTTGAATCCAGTTGAAACCATGAATCGTACACACACAGGTTCAGCTCAGCTTTTGTTTGCATAATTCAAATTTTTTCAAATTTTTTTTTTCCTATTTTTTAATTGACAAATAAATTTTGGCTTACCATAATATTTTGCAATGCATGGTCAACATTTAGAAAAAAAAATAAGATTATTATATATATATTTATATAGCTGCTTAGTCTGAGTATCAATCGGTTGTTGTTGCCTTGTTGCTTCACGGTGGCAGCTGCCTGTTGTAGCATCTAGGATTGTTAGCATAACTTTTACAATTATTATTAGCATTAGCTGAAATAGTAGTAGTAGTAGTAGTAGTAGTAGTAGTAGTAGTAGCTGAAATAGTAGTAGTAGTAGCTTCCATTGTATTGTTCATTTTGTTGCTGTTGCTATTGCACATGGTTGCTGCTGTTGCTGTTGCAGCATCTGGGCATGTGGCAAGTTGCTTTAACTGTGCCATATAATGTTTGAAATTCTGACGCATGCAGCTGGCCACCGCCTCCTCCTCCTCCAAGCCCTGTTCCTCCTCCAGCTCATTGTCGCTCTCATCAATGACAATTGTTTGTGGTTGTTGCAAGTGTTGCTGCTGCTGCTGCTGTTGCAGTCTAATGTTGCTGTTGTTAAGTGTTGCTGCTTGCTGCTGCTGTTGTTGTTGTGCCTCATAATTTTGTGTATAATAGTTGCGTGCATAGAAATTAAAGGGCTGTGCTCTGCGCTGTTGTTGTTGTTGTTGCTGTTGCAAGTAATGTTGCTGCTGCTGCTGTTGATAGTTGCTGGCAAATTGCGGCTGCTGTTTCATGGATAACTCTTCCAGGCTCCATGCACCATAATTCCAGGCCATATACTGGCTATATCATTCGCTTGTTGCATTATGTTGCTGCTGCTGATGATGCTGCGGCTGCAATTGTTGATGCAACAAGTGTTGCTGCTGTGCTAATGCATGGGCATGCTGCTGCAATTGTTGCTGCTGTGTTTGCTGCTGTTGTTGTTGGCTTTGTTGCTCTCGTTGCTGCTCCCGTTGCTGTTGCTGCTGCTGTTGTTGCTGCTGCTGCTGCTGCGCTGCTGTAAATGCGGCCGCTGCCGCCGCTGCCATGGCCGCCTGCGATGCTGCCGCTAGCTGTGTCGCTGTGGGCGTGGCTGCGCCCACCGTCGTCGCCGTTGCAGACATCAAATTGTCAAACTTCCTTGTGTCCGGATTGTACATGGGATGCTTGAACTTGCAATGTGTGCGCAAATTGTCGCTGCGGGTGTAGGTGGCACGGCAGAGGGGGCACTCGAAGCGGCCGGGGAAATGGACGTGGTAATGATTGCGTATATGCGTCACGACCTTGCCACAGAGCTTGCAGCGATGCAGGTTGCAGCCACCGGATAGACGCTCAAATGTGAGACGCATGTGCCAGGCCTTCGAGCCTTTTGATTTTTATTTAAATATTTTTGCATTTTTTATTAAATTTATTAGATTTTTTATATTTGGAAAATATTTTTGGTTTTTGTTTTTTTGCATTTAGCATTTTGTTTTGATTTTCGTTCAAACGCGTAAAGAAAAAAGAAGAGAAAAACAATGTTGTTGTTGGTGATTCACAGAAACAGAAAAATCATTTTTATAATAATTATTCTTAAGCTGTATAAACTGCATTTTGATTCTCTAGTATTTTGTAAACAATTGCCCTTCTTTAGCATTGTTTTATTATTTTTTTAATTATTATTATTAAATTCCATAATGATATATGTAGTATAGGACCTGGGTTTTAGTAAATATGTGTATTTATTTTAGGGGGGGGGAAATAACCATGAGAGGTGTTTGTTTTTTTTCTTTTTTTTTTGGGAACTTGATTTGAGTTAAAAAATTCATTTAATAAATTACAAAAATTGAACGCAAAATTTTGTTACACCCAAAAAAGAAAAAGAAATTTGAATTAATTGACATTAGTAAAAAAAAGTATTTGAAATTTGAAATACTTAAATGTTGACAACACGTGAAGGGGTTGGGGGGTAAAATAAATAAATAAACTAGAGTATAATAAATACAATTAAAAATAATAATCGATAGACAACAAGCCATCAAAAGTTGATGGCCAAAAAAAAAAATGTTGCTTAAAAAATACATATTAAATATATTATATTATTTACAATAATCATTTCATCATCATCATCATCATCATAATCATCAGGTGCTGAATACTTTGAAGAACCCAAACCAAAAATATATGTATATATGTAGACGATTATATATATGCAATGAGCGGTGTTTGTTTTAGGATTTTTTTTTTTTAATTTTTTCAATATTATTATAATGCCAATTTTCTAAAAAAATTTAAAAAATATTTATAATTTTTTTAATGGTTTAATTGATGATGAGCAAAAATGTGTTTTGTTGCTTGTTTTCTTTTTCAGACTGTTAATACTAATATTTATTTGTTTTTTTATTATATATATTTTTTTTGATTATTATAATTTGATAAAAAGCCGAAACCGTATTAGTTTCAAAATATTTTATTGTACTTTGTTGAGGGCAATTTTTGGTATTTATAGGAATGCTAAATATGAATGTACAAAAGGTTTTTTTGGGGGGGGTCCAGAAATTTTGGGTTAAGTATATTCGATATAATCACGCTGATTTCATTTCAAAGGAAAAATTATAATATATGTATTTATATATTAACAAAAAGAGCAAGAGAATTTTCGTATTTAAAAAAAAACAAAAATTATAGAAACTTTTTGTTAAACAACAATATCGAACATATTTTCAACACCCCTCCTGCCTAAAAAAAATTAACTAAAAAAAAAAATAAACCTGCGAGTTAGACAGTAACAGACAGAGAGAGAGTTTGAGAGAGAGAGAGAAAGTGACGTAGATATAGAAAGTGAGTGAATAAGAGAGCAAGTGTTCCAAGATAAATATATATATATTTTATATATAAAATAAAATAAACATTTTCAATCGTTTGGCCAATTCCTGTTTTTTTTCCATTAAATTTTTTTTTTGTTTTACAAAAATTTGAAATTTTCTTTTTTTTTTTTATAGATTTTTTAAGTTAAAGAAAAAAAAAACACATACATAAGTCAAATACGTAACTTAACATTTAATGCATTTAAGTTAATTTAATAGCTATAGAAACATAACTAAATCATACAATATAACTTGATATTATTATAATGCTTAATTAGAGCTTAGAAAATGAAACTTACCGTAGATAGAGAGAGAAAGAGTGCGCTTGTAGTTTTTTTTATTATTATTATTATTATTAAATTATTAGATTATTATTATTATTTTTTATAAATTTCTGGGTTAAATTGTTTGATCTTGTTGTTAGTTTAGTACCTATGGGGCAATCTTTATAAGATGTTTTTTAATTTTTCTTTTTTTTTTTGTTTCTTTTTTTTTTAATGAAAAGAACTGGAATTTGATTTGAAAGAGATTTATTAAGTAAAGTTAAAGACGTTAAGTAATTTGTTGTTTTGCTGCTTTTGTTTGACTTTTATATATATATATATAGAGTTCATAAATTTTTGATTTGTTTTTCTTATTGTTGTTTAAACTACTTTTAAATACATTGCTATTAATTGTTATTGCTGAGTATTGATTGTGTATAGCTAAAAAAAATTAATTAAAATATTAAATATGTCTTCATTTTCTTTAGCAAACCACTTTCAAATTTTGTGTTTTAAAAACTTGAATTTTAAAATATAAATATTGTATATTTTTGGTATATATATATGCAACTAATTGGATTTCGGTGGGTGTTTTGCCAAAGATACGAATATAAAAATTTTAAATAACGAGCGCATAATTTCAGTGCAAATAATTTCGATATTATACAGAGAAAAAAAATCTAGGCAGATTTTTTAATTAATCATAAATTATGCACTTTTATTGTGGTTCATAATCTATGAAATTAAAAGGCATAGATTATGTTTTAATATATATATTTTAAGCTTGATTTCTGCCTAGATTTTTAACTCTTTTAAATATTATATTATTTTTAAATATTTCGAGTGCTTTGAAGGGGCTCATTTTTTGACACTGGCACTTTGAAATTAGGCGCTAATTAAATTAAATTTTTATTTTGAGTTTTTTTTTTTTTTTGGTTTTTTAACAATTTTTCAAATGACACAAACTCGAGTAATTCAAAAGATTTTGCAAGTCAAAAGTACTTAATATATTATAAACTCTATTGCTTTTGCTTTTCCATAGAATTTCAGTTACACTTAAGTCTCGTTGTTGTTGCTTTTTGTTTGCCTCACTCGTTGCATCTATTGTTAAAATTTTAATTATTATATATATTTAATCATATTCATATATATTTTTTATTTTTATTTTTTTTCATGGACGTCAAAATTTGCATTTGTTTATTTGCATTTACATTTTGATTTTTGTTTTTTTTTTGTTTTTTTAATTTTTAAAAGACATTTGCTAATATGGCACACAATAAAATATTAGTTTAAAAAAAACTCACTACAGCACATGTTAAGTGAATATGTATATTTTCATAAATAAATAAATAAACAATTAAAATGAAAATAAAAACGAAACTGTTGTGGAATTCTAATGTAATACTTTTCAAAGTCTGTTCTTAAGTACTGGTCTCGGTAAACTCGATAAACATCATTCAAATATATTAGTTTATATTTTGTTTTTTTTGTAAAAAAAGCATCTAAAGGTTTCATTAATTCAAAAGTCTTTGAAATCAACTACAATAAATTAAGTATGTGTAGTTTGATTTAGCTAAAAGAATAAATTATTTATATATGTATATATATATATTTAGTATATGTGATTAGATTTGTTTGAAAATCTCATTTGATTCAAATTGATTTGTTTAACTTTGTTTTTTTTTCTAGTTCTGTCTTTTGAAGAAACTCTTTTTTTTTTGAAGGGGGAAACTCTTAGGGAGCGTTACGTATACGTAATTTAACTGACTTTTTTTGATTGTATTATATTAAGTATATATATTATGTTTAGACAAGTGATCACATATGTACATAATGGCTGAAGAAGCGATCCTTAATATCCGCATGCTTGATCTTGCAATGTGCCTTCATATTATCCCGCCGTGTGAATTTCTGGCCACACACAGGACACTCGTGACTCTGCGGCCGGTGAATGTTGGCATGATGCCACCGATTCGAGACAATCTTGTTGCAACTGACGCAACGATACAGTGTTGGCAATGTGCCCGAAAGTTGCACAAAGAGTGTTGAATAGTCTATGTTATGATCGCGTCGATTTGCTGCGGCTGCAGCGGCTGCGGCAGCTGCTGCTGCGGCTGAGGTGCTGCTGCCTGAGGCACTCGAGGCGCTGGGTTGCGGCGAGAGCGTTGTTGGTGCCACAGCGGCCGGATAATGCGGCGAGTGATGCGCATAGCCAAGTGGCAACTCCAACGCATGTGGCGCCTGTTGCTGTGTCGGCGATTGTTGCATGCCATAGCTTAAATGTGGCTGCTCCCGCTCACGCTCCCTTTCACGCTCCCTCTGATAGCTGCTGCTGCTGCTGCCACTTGTTGTGGTTGTTGTTGCAGGCGAATATGCTGCCTCGGCGGCGCACAGTGTCTCACCATGGCGACCCAGATTTAATGCCGTTTGTGGCGCTGTGGCAAGCGCATGTGGCATATACGGCTGTCGATTGCAGCGTATGGCACGCATATTACGCTCCTTGCACTTGTATTCACAATTATAACTGTTGCTGCTGTTGCCCCCATCCATATATAAATCCGTTGTGGCAGGCAAATGCTCCTCCTGCGGCGCATAGATAATGGCGCGTCTATATTTCGGCGGTGTTGCATGATAAGCAGCCGCAGCGGCAGCAGCAGCAGCTGATTCAGACTCCTGCAACAGGAGTTGCTCCTCCTCCTGCTCCTGCTCATCCATATCCTGTTCATTTACTGTCACAATTGCCACATCACTGTTGTCGCATGTTGCCACATGCGGCCGCATGCTGTTAAAACATTTAACGCGACCTGCAAACATTTTGCGTATTTTTTTTTTATATATTATGGCCTTTGTTATCACTGTGAGGGAATTTTTTTTTGTGGCTGATTAGCTGAATTTTTGTTTTTTTGGCTTTTTTTTTGGGGTTTTTTTTTTTTTTTGCCATGTGTGCAACATCATCATTATCATTAAAAAAATCATCTTCAATCGTTCATGGAATGCAAGGACAGTTCGTGTATTATGCGGCTCTCATATTACATTCCATGCGCACAGTGGGCTCGAGCCAATTTTGTAATGAACATATATAAATTTGGGGTGTTGTGTGTTTGTGTGCGTAGGCATAAGATTGATACTATATTATTTAAGTAGATATATATGTTATATATATATATATATATATGTTTAGGTATGCAAAACGTATGGAACAACAGACAGCTACAGACGAATTGGTTTTTTGTATACTTCATTTCATTTTTTTAAGTGTATATTTGTATTTTTTGTTGTTGTTTAAAAAGTAAAACATAACGAAAATAAAATTACATATTAAATCAAATGCATTGACAATGAAACTAGGAATAAAGCTGGCTTGGCTTTGGGATAATACTAATAAATGAACAATCAAAAAAAAAAATAAATAAAAATAAAATTATAATAAACGAAAAAGTATTTATAGCATCTTATATTTTAAATATTGGCACATTTTCTCGATGATAATCTAAAATTAAAATTAATCATTAACACAAATTATTTTGTTGGACTTAAAAGCTATAAGGTTTTTCTGTGGTTCAGCAGCAAGGTTTCATTGGGACTTTATTAGAGAGGCACTGTATATATAAAAAACAATTTAGCTATAAAGTATAGTATGGCATATAGTATATAAGGAAAACAACAGTGTAAACAAATCAAAATGTTAACTCATATGTATTTGTGTCATTTGTGGACATTTACATTGTATTTATTTTTTATTTTTTATAATACATTGTTTTGTTTTTGAAATATCATATAATAATTCTGATATCATTTTAGTACTTCAATGTTGCAACAAATTTTCAGCAATATTTTTGTTTTTTATTGTGTTACATATTTTATTTTAGGCAAATTCCAGTTCTTTTTCTGCACCTAAATTAATTTTCATTTTTTTTATAATTTTTTTTTTTTTTTGGGCTACAATTTTTCATTTCATTATTGCGCAATGTTGAGCCAATGTGCACGGTTATTCCTTTACTATGCACGTGATAATTCCTTTACTTTTTTTTTGTTTTTTGGTTTTGCTTAGACTATTAACACAAACACACACACATACACACACACACGTACACACAGGCACACACACATAAATATATATGTATAAAGAGACGAAAATATATTCGAAAAACATTTAGTAGATTGACAAACCAATTAAAAAAAAAAGAAATAAGTACAGACAACCATTTACATCTCCAGTTAAACAGTGTGGCAAATAAATTGAGCTCACATTAAAATTATAGATTATGCAGCAAGGTTAGTGTAAATATTTAACAGAAAAATTATATATATAGAAACTGAATGAATTTTTGTTGAAGCTGTAGCGTTTTTTTGTTTTTCTTTTTTGTATTTATATTTTTTACCGAAAATTATTTTTTGTATTTTTTAAGTTATTTGAAATTGTTGTATTTATTTTTTTTATGTTTACGATTTTCTTAGACAATAAGTTGCAACATTAAAGACGAAAATAGAGTTGAAAAACTTTGAGGGTTTTCTTTAAGTTTAGCAGAGTTATGAATAAGTAATGAAAATAATTAATTAAATTTGGTTTTTTCTTAAAAAAAAAAAAGAAACAACGCTAAGGAAACGGCTTCAAAAACATAAAAAAAAGGAAAAGCAGAAAATAAATAAATTTTAGGATTTTTTTTTAAACTAGTTAAAAGACTTGTGTGTGTTTTGTGTTTGTATTTGAAATTTCAATTTTGATATTTAGTGTTATTTTTTATTGTTATAATGTTTATAAATTATGAATGAATGTTTGTGATTTTTTTTGTGGAATATTATTGTGAGCCAATTTGAATTGAAAACTGAACAAAACTCTTGGATGTCAGCGGTGGCATTTCCTGCATAATTACAACTATTTGTTGTTTGTAATAAAAATAATATTAAAATATAGTATAACTTAAGACTAAGATGTGTGAGAAATAATAATAATAATCATAATAATATTTAAATAACAATAATAATAAAATAAATAGTGGGCGTGTGTGTGTATGCGTCAGAAACATGCAACATGCGGCAACATACAAACTAAGCCGTAACTATATACGATTTACGATAACGATTACGTTTTACGATATACGATTACGATAAGTCAAAACTAAGGTAATTTGTTTTTTCGATTCTAAAGCTATATATATATATATAGAGATAATGATGGCAATATTTATATAGATACGAGTATTTATGACAAACAACAAAATAATTAAATACATAATGAAAGTATTTATATATATAAGTATATATATATTAATATATATATATATTTATATACATGTTAACTATTTGGTAGGAGAGGTGTTGATCTGTTGCTCTAGCAAGTGGCATTTATATCATTGATGTTGATTTCTTTTCGCTTAAAAGTTAAATCATTCAAAACGCCAGATTTAAGATACATACGGAAATAAATAGATTAAATACATAATTACAAAAGCATAAAAAATTTAAATATATATATAGTTTTTGGGTAAATTAAACTTAGATACAATAAATTAAAAGGGTTTCGAGGGGGAGGTTGAAAAAATAGTTGTAGGCCCTTTAAAATGGAAATGGTTTTATTTATCAGGGAGAGTGTGGAATCATGGTTTCGGTTTTGTGTTCAAAAAAATGCATGCAGGATATATATATTTAAAATCGGGAGAACTTATATAATTTAGCCAAAAACATTGTATACATTGGGCTTGGTAAATTGCTGCTAATTTAATTATAAAATAAATATTTTCCAGCTGCAATTTCATGCCCAATGCATACAATATCTTCGTGCACTCTAATCTAATAATTATAATAATAGTTTTGTCTACAGGAAAGTATATTTTATTTTTATTTAGCTGGGATAGTTAAGTAATGAGTGGGTTATACGAAATAATTAAGCTAAAAGTTCGCTAGGATTGATTTTCAATTTTTCTATATTATTTTTTTACAGTTTTTTGTTTTTGCTCAACACAAAAAACAAAACAATACAAAAAATTATAGTTTTGTACAGAAAACAAAAGCTAATTAGGAAAATTTTACATACGCAAGTTCATTATTTTTTTTGTATTTTAATATATATATCATTTTTCATATCGTTTTGGTATCGAGTGCATTAGCTTTAAAGCACAGTAAAAAAACGAAAAAAAAAAAACCATATTGTATGTGAAATTTTGTATCTTTTGTACTCACCGTCAATGTTGTCCGTCTGATCCAGTTGCAACTGTTTGGCGTCATTGTGCTCCTCCCGTGCATCGGCTGCTTGCAACGCGTGTTGATTCAACAGCGTTGACATGTCCTCTGCGTGCATTTTCAGAGCAGCGGCGCTCTAAGGATGCAGAACAGACAGAGATGGAGATATATATATAGGAAGAAAGCAGGAGAAAGAAACAGAAAGAGAAAGCGGAGAAAGATTGTTTTTGATATATTTCTTGTTTTCTCTGTTTAACATTCAAGGCAAAGTTTTATTTCTCAATTGCAAAATGCTTCAAGCTGTTTAAAACTAAATACAAAATAATACTAATACTAAACCTAAGGCTAGTCCTGAGCGTGTGCAACAATTGAGTACAATTGTATAAGAGAGCTGAAAAACAATCGATAACACTATCGATAGTATCGTTAATATTTAATTTTATAAAAAAAATGAATTAACATATTTGCAATGTATACAAAACGTATCGATAAATTCGATAGTTCAAGTTCTGTCAAAAATTAGCTTCTTCGCAACTTTGTATGTATTTTCACAAAAATTAATGTAATTCCAAATTTTAATTTTATTCCTCAAGTTGTTACCATAAATAATAAAATTAGATGTAATTCCAATGCTTATAGATTTTAATCGATATGATGACATCGATAAAGTCGACACAAACTGCGGCAAAAATAAGCTCTTTTCCAACATTTATGTGTTTATCGATATTTTTATTTACTTCCAAAAATTATTCAAAATGTCTAATGTTTTTTTTTATATCGATAATATTGATAATTTTGCACATGCCAAATATAACCAGAAAAGTATTTTAAAAAAATATCGTATGTTTTAACCGTTTACAAAATAAAATAATTTCCAATATTCATGTTTTGTAATAAAAATAATTTTATGTTAAAAATTTTAATTATTTATATGCATTTAATTAATATTTCCAAAATTTCTTATGTTTCATCTATATCGATAAAATCGGTAGTCTTACTTTTACTCATCTTTAAGCATTTTATCAATATTATCGATGTTTTTAATTGTTTAAAAAACAAATTCATTTTTAATTAAATGTATTGTAACAAAAAATAAACTTAATTTCAATTAATATAATTTATATGCAATATATCGATATTTTTAGTTATGAAAAATGAGCTTAATTTTTAATTTTTTGATACTATGGATAAAATAAACGCAAATTTCACATTTTGGTCGATTGTTTTAACTGTGTGTATTAATAACTCATTTTTAATTTACATTTATTATATTAAAAATGAGTTATTTAACGATACTATCGATAGTCTTTGCTGTTTTAATATTAAACTTAATTAATTAATTTTAAAATCAATATTATCGATAATTTGCTGTGACAGAACTATCGCGCATTTTCCAGCTCTAGCTTTAATTTATATAACATATGTTCGCAGGAAGTTTCAGCTATATATATATATATATATATATCGGGGCAACATCAGGCGCTATCCTCGCCCACATTAATGGTTATGATATCTGGCGGCGTTTGGCGCTTGGCAGAGCTGCCTCTGCCGCTGCTGCTGCTGCTGCTCGTGTTGGTGTTGCCACAGGCTGGCAGCAGTCCAGTTGTTTGATTGCCCAGCTCTTGCAGCTCACGCTCATAGCACAAACGATGCGATTTACATTTATTATGATGATTAACAATCTCCAGGCGAAAGTTTGAATTGCCCTCAACAAAGGAAGTACGAATATCGGCCAGTTCTGTGCTCCATTTGCGGCAATATTTACAGTACATGGTATTGGCCAGTTCATCAAATTGCAGCCAATCGAATTGATATAACCAATTGGTACGAAAGCGTCCGCTTTTGCGGGAACTGCCGCTGCTGCTGCTACTTGCAACAGGCGGTGGCAACAATTTAGAGTCCAAATTGCGCTGCTGTTGCTGCTGCTGATGTTGCTGCTGTTGCTGTTGCTGTTGTTGGTGTATCAAACGTTGCACGGTGCTGTCTAGCGTTTCCTGCTGATATTGCAGCTGCAAACTCTTGAGTTGCGCCTCCACAGCCTGCTGCAACAGCAGCTGATGCATTGTGGCAGGTGCAGCATTATCTTTAGTACTGCATAATTTGGGCTAAGTTGGCCACAAAACAACAACAAAACACAAAACAAAATAAAAACAAAAAATTGAAAAATCAACTTAAGAAAAAAAAAAGAAAAAACATTTGTTGGCAAAACAAACTACTAGAAGGAAGGATTTATTGCTGTTTTTTTTTTTTAATTGAATTGAATTTTTTTTTTAACAAATTGTTGAGATTTTTTCTTTTTCTGGGCCGATATTCCATTTCGAGATATTCGTATTCCGAGAAACAAACCAAACAACCAATCCTTCGTTCTGTTCGCCGTTGTTTTACGCGTTTAATTTTCTTTTTTTTTTTTTTCTTAAATTTTACAAAACAACAATTAGTTAGCAGCTTTTAAACTTTTCTATTTTAATATTTTTTTTAAATTTTCTTGAAAGCATTTTGCAATTGGCTTAAAGTATTATAATGTATAAAATGATAATAAAAATAATTCAAGCTGCATATATTTTGTACAAAAACAAAATTGGAACCATCGCACCGGTCCAAAAGAAAAAACCTTAACAATTAACTTAGCAAACTAAGCCATAAATATATAATATATATATATAGTTAATGCTTTGGATTTTTTAAGGAACTGAAGGGGGTTTTTTTTTATTTTTTTAATATTTTTTTTTAGCTTACCGGCAAGTATTCCGGAGGCAGCGCCACATGATGTTCGCGATGTTGATGCTGCTGCTGTGCATCCATTAGCTCCTGCTTAATACTTAGCGACTGACTGAGACCGCTGAGCGCACTGGCCGCGCCCACATTTCCACCGCCCAAATGGCCAACTGTCATCGATAACGGTGAATCGCGTCTGCCACCACCGCCGCCGCTGCTACCGCCGCCACCCGCATCTTCCGACTCGGATGTGCTGCCGCCTGTCTTAGGCACGGGACTCGACTTGAAGTTACTGTGTGCACTGGCCTGCAACAACAACAACAACAAAAAAGAGGTTAAAAAAATATATAAGTATTGTATAATTGTTGGGGCTTCCCAACTACAAGATACTCTATTCTCAGTGCTTATTTTATATTTACATATTATTTATTTTTAAACCTCTACAAGATATAATTCTTAGGGCTCACAACTACAAGATATTCTCCTCCTGCTCATTTTACAGGGATCTTAAATAAAAAATATATCTTATAATTATTTTTAAGGAACTACCAGATACTCTATTCTCAGTGCTTATTTTGCAGTGACTAAAAATTTCTAAATTTCTATTTATTTCTAAACAACTACATAGCTCATTTTGCAGGGACCGTAAAATAGAATTTATTTTATATTTATTAAAATCAACAAAACGTCAATGAAAAATAAGTTTTTTTCGTTATTTATTTTTGAAAATTTTCGTTATATATTTTCTCATAAATAATACTTAAAACTTCCAATAGCGTTTTGAAAAACATAAGCTCGAAAGATTGTTATTTTTTTCTTAATAAAAGAATCAAGAGAAATCAAAAATATTTTATTCTCATTTTAAAAATTTAAATTCAAAAACAAAAAAAATATTGATTTTTGTTTTAAAAATAATTTTAATAACTTAATAGGAATAAATATCTAACTGACCACATTTAACTTAACAAATTATAATAATTTGTTTAAGCAAAAATTAACTAAAACTCAAATATCATCCTAATTTATAAACTTATTTTTTCATTACTCAAAAACTTATTTTATAAATACAAGTTTTTGAGTAATGAAAAAAAAAATATTTATTATTAGATCTAATATTAATTGTTATAATTGAAATAAAACGTTTATCATAAAAAAGCTAAAGGGATTTTATGTGTTGTTCTGTTTTCCTTTATTTTTTTAAAGTTGCTTCAAGTACATAAATTTTTAAAAAATTATTATCTACGCTAACTGTATTTTTTTTTTTAAATTAACTTTCAACATGATCATCTCTAAAAAACTTCAAAAAGCTTTATATAAAATGTGTTAATCAAATTGATGTGCATAAAAATATTGACAAAATTTGAATTTACAAAAATGCACAACACCCTAACCATATATGCACTGTTTTCTATATTAAACAGAGTATAATATTTTAGTAAGCGAGAGCATCACGTGCCACAGCATTGATAAGGCACTTCAAACACACACACACACACAGATACAGATACACACAAACCTGTTCCAAAATCACAACTGACAGTTGATAGAGAGACGTAACCCCCCCTTGGGACCACGACTTGTATTATGAATTTGGCCTTATCATCATGAAAGTGAAACTGAAATCCTATCTCAGCTGACAAACATAAATGTTAATGTTTGTTGGTATTTCAACTGATTAACTGATAACTGACAAGTTTACAAAAAAGGTTTATAAAACAATAAAATAATAGAATTTCAGTAATAATACTTGGCTGAATTTATTTAGATATGTATTTACAGTTTTATTGAGACATATGTAAATGTCAAAAATTTTAATTTTAGATTTTAATGGAAAATCAATTAAAAGGTTAAATTATAATAACAACGCTATTCTGAATCAAAATCGAGGCAGTATTAAATTTCTTAGAGTAGTTGCTTTGGAAATCACAAGTCAGAAAATAAATGTATAATTTGCAGTAAAAATTCAATATTAAAAATGCAAATACTTAATTTAATTTTATATAGTACTATATACTTTCTGGTTGCTACATTTTTTTTCTCTTAAATTTGATTGACAATTCATTTGATTAATTAGAAGCCAGAGGCGTCAAAAAACACCTAGAGTATTGCAAATTAAACAGCTGCTCGAATCACACGGAAATTTCTTATTAAATTTGTATGGCATAGGCTCTGATTTAGTATAAAAGCATAGTGTAAAATTTCTAATAATCAAAGTGAAACTTAAAATGACCAGAAAATATTCAATAAAAAATGAAATCAGTTTTTTCGGATAAGGAAATGTTGTCTTTACCGGACTATGGAGTTAATTGTTTGTTGGATACCTTCAAAGTAGGAAAAAAAAGTGATATTTATATTTATATTGGTTTGAAATTTATTTTATCAACAATTTACGGACAAGTTTTCTTCAGAACTTTCGGAAGTGTTCCCAAATCTAAGCAGAGTGACAACAAAAAGTTTCAATGTGTTAATTTCTCATAATGTCTATAGTTAAAAAAATAAAATTAAATTAATTTTAAACTCCCAAGTTTATACTACACAAAATAATACATTTTTTATAAATTAAAGTTTGAACTCAATTCTCATAATTATATTATAAAATATATGAATAAATACTTGGCAATATTTTATTTATTTTATTTTATTTTTCTTAAATTACAAAATAATGAACTTTTAATTTATTAAATTTTGAACTCAATTCTCATAATTATATTATAAAATATATTAATAAATACTTGGCAATATTTAATATATTTTATTTTATTTTTATTTATTCGTGCGATTCAAAATATGGCATTCAATTTGACATTTAATATTTGCCAATCGATTCAAATAATTACAGGACAAGTAACATAAATTGAATAGCTGTCAAGTTAACCCAGAATTTGATTTCCTTTGACTTGTCATAAAAAACTCAGCACAGTGTGCTTTGTATTGCATTTAATTAATTTATATTTAAGATATTGCAATCGCATTTTTATAGCTAAATGTGTAAAGGTTTGTATTTATTTTCAATAAGTAAGCCAAGACAAGAAATTCTTTTAAAAATTTAAAAAAAAAAAAATATTTACGGAAATTTTGTGCAAATATTTGATTTTATTTTTCTGTTATTTATTTTATAGAGAAAAAATTTATATTTCTCGACACTTAGCTATAAAATTGTTATTTAATGATTTTGGGATTTATTTATGAGCTAAAAAAAAAGAATTTAACTCAATTTATAAATTTTTTTAATATTATTTTTTATTACTCAAAAATAATTATCATTACCCAAGTTTTATATAAAACTCAAAAAATCAAATAACATATATGATGAAAAATATATAAAAAAGTTGACAAATAATTTTTCCGGAAATTTTTAAAAATTTGAAACTATTTTATTTTGGTTCTCTGTTTGTTATTTTATCGATAAATTTTTTTCAAAATTTCGACAGCTATAAAAATGTTGAATAATTTTAGGATTTATTTTTGATATAAACTTAATTATAATTGCAATTCCAATGTGAAAGCGAAATTTCATT
Organism: Hirtodrosophila alboralis; assembly: GCA_035043045.1. Taxonomy (NCBI): domain Eukaryota; kingdom Metazoa; phylum Arthropoda; class Insecta; order Diptera; family Drosophilidae; genus Hirtodrosophila; species Hirtodrosophila alboralis. The sequence continues at coordinate 129,436 of JAWNNH010000339.1, forward strand.
ATTGAAAGCTGATAAAATTCAAAGACAGAATGCGGCATTTGCGAAATATAATATTTTCAATTTATATTTCTTATTAGACAGTTTATTTGACTAATTACAGGCCAAGTAATTTCAAGCAAATGAAACAGCTGTCGAGTTCCACAAGGATTTATTCAATTGTTATCCCTGAATTTGGTATAAAAACTCGGCACATTGTGTTCGATTTCACAGTTTTCCTATTTAAAATGACACGGTTATACAGACTTATAAAAACAGCTCCGCTTTCGTTACGTATACGTTCGAGAGCGTCTTTTACCTATTTTTTTCGAGCTATGAAATATGATGGCTGGATGTCACCAGAAAAACAGGGTATTCTACGAAATATATATCATTTGTGGACCTTGCTGGCATTTACTCTAACAACGATCTTTTTACTTGGCTTGGTTCTAAGTGTTGTCAAGGACTTTAAAAACTTAAAGCCTGCAGATTTTTTTGGCGTACTTACAACATGTTTAAATGTAATCGGAGGTTTGGCCAAAAGTTTCGTTTTGTTGTCTTTAATTTCACGTCTATATCAAACGGAATCGGTTCTGGATCAAATGGATGAACTGATTCAAAGGGACACCGATCGCCAGAAGATTCACAAGGCTGTGGCATTTTGCAACTACGTTTTTTTGGTTTATTTCAAAATATACTATAGTTATTCTATAGCCATGCTTATAGCCAATGCAGTAATCGATCGTCCGCCCTGGCTAATATATAATCCCTTCTTTAATTGGCGCGAAGGAGGTGCAAAATTCTGGGGCCAATTGATTATAGAGTATTTTTTGAGTGCCATCACTGTGTGTAATATTGTAATTGTGGACACATGTCCACTTCTGTTTATGATCATGTTTCGAGCACACATCGATGCTCTCAAGGATTTAATTCGCAATCTACACACGAATCCTGCAAAAACTGATTCCGAGAACTATGAGGATCTTGTTCGCTGTATTATTTACCACAAATTGATACTCAAGTAAGTTATATTATATATAATATTTTTGATAAATTGTATCTTTTAGTTTTTTCCCCAGATGTTGCAACATTATGCGCCCCGTGATGTCGCGCATTATTTTTGCACAATTTCTACTGATTGGCTCAGTGCTGGGAATTGGTTTAATTAATTTGCTATACTACGTCTCGGATATATTTAGTATTATATGTTCGATTCTATTTTTTACCGCTGTCCTGCTGGAGACCTTTCCCTTCTGTTACCTTTGTGATTTGCTTGTCGCGGATTGTGACGATTTGTCCAATATAATATGTCAATCGCAATGGATCGATGCTAAGCCTAAATATAAGTCTACATTAAAGTTTTTTATGCTTAATGTGCAACAACCGATTACCTTTAATGCTGGCGGCATATTTCCCATTTGTATGAACACTAATATTAAGGTAAATAACATTTTTATATTCTAATATTTGACATTAGATTATAATGCATTGATATTTACAGGTGGCCAAATTTGCATTCAGCGTAATGACAATTGTGCAGCAAATGAATCTGGCAGAAAAACTAAATTAAATTTCAAATTAAATAATCTAAAAAATAATTTGTAGTATATATACTTTTTCTAGAAAATTTAGAAACCTTTTCGATCACAAAATACACACGTCATCAAAATAAATGCAAAATTTATAGATTGCACAAACTATTTTTATAGTATAAATGCAGTTGTATTGTCTATTAAATATTTTTATAATTTTTTTCTAACTGGCTAGCCAAGTTAATAAAAAATGCAATAACTCGATTGTATTTTTTAAAATAGTCATGAATATCGAATTTATCTATAACAACTTTAGATTGGGGGGGAAAAAAATCGTTAGACAACATATCTAATTGTGATATAATATTTTATTATTTTCTGAACATTATTAAGCTGCCAATCTAGGGTAGCAGAATGCCTGTCAGAAATAAATGGCAATTCTAAATTTAAAAAAAAGTATTGCATACTTATAGGCCACAAGTGTTGCACATTTGGGTAATACCTGTAATTCTCAGTTGGTTTGAACAGTCACTTTATAAGGCATGAGCGTTTCATATATTACAATTTGTTTTAAATTCAAAAAACTTTGGAGCAAGTAATATTCATTTGTACTAAAATAAAATACGTTCATATTTTATTTGAAAAAGGAAAAAAATCCGAATAAAGGGCAATGAGAAAGCATTATTTTTTAACTTTAATATTGATATTTGTTTTAGCTGCTTATTTGTGATTATTATTGCAAACTTTAAATTTTGTTACCCATTAGATATTGTTATTTTTAACTCGACTATTTTTTTATTATTAAACCTCTTCTATTTAATTGTAGGATCTAGTAATGTCAAATAAAATGAACGCAACGTGTCTTGAGTTTTGAATTTTTCTCAAGTTTTTTCTTTCCTTTAAATAAAGATATATATTGTAAAGTTTTGTTTTTTAGAAAAGCATTACTTATCATTCGAAAATAATTAAATATTCGAGTTCTGCAGTAAATAAAATTTTATTTAAACATAAAACTAACAGCTATCATCGTCTTATAGGAAAATTTGTCAAAAACTCGACTATTTCTATATGATATAGTCGTCCGATTTCAATCAAACTTTAACAGAAAGTACAGAATACATTTTTATATCGATATGGTGAGTTTGGTACTGATATCTTTAAAATTAGAAAAGTTTTGCATAGAAAAACTCATTTTATCTTGTTTCCTTGTTTCTATATGATATAGAGATTCGATTTTGGATTAAACTTGGTCAGATTGTGCATATAATAATTCTACATTGAATTGTTTAGTTTGATTGTTCCTATGGGAGCTATAAGATATTGTGTTTCGATTTTGGGAAAATGGGCAATATATCTTTTATGCGAAAGGGAAACCTAAGTATTAAATTTTTGTTTTTTTTTTTCCGGAACTCACCTGAGAGTCGTGGGCGTAGTGCCTGTCCTGTATGTGGCTGGCATTCGCATGATGATGGCTCGAGGACAACGAATTATCACAGTTGGATGATGAGTTCTTACGTCTGCGCTTACTACTACACAGCTGATCGACCGGCGTGGTGGACAGCTCCCTATCACGATCGCGATCTCTATCTCTGCTATCGTTGCGTTCCCGATTGTTGTTGTTGTTGTTGCTATTGTTGTTGTTGTTGTTGCTGCTGCTGTTGCTGCTATTGTTGCTATTATTATTATTGTTGCTGTTGCTGCTGTTGTTGTTGTTGTTACTATTGTTATTATCCTTAGTACTGTAGTCCAGCTGCAGCAACTCATCCCGACTATCAGCACGCTCGAGCGTGCCTCTGTCGCTGCCCCGATCGCTGCATGCGTCGCCGCGACTATTTAATGCATCGACGCTGGCGCTTCTGTTGGCAGCGGCAGCAACAGCGGCGGCCATTGCAGCGGCAGCAGCGGCGCTGCCTACGCTGGGAGATCGTTCGCCGGCCGCGCTGCTCGTCAAGCCGAGAGCGGCAACGGCAGCATTCACATTGCCGCCGGCAGCAGCTACCGCAGCGGCAGCAGCAGCCGCCGCAGCCGCAGCCGCTGCGCTGCGTTCGCTCAAACTGAGGCTGCTGCTGCTGCGCTGCAAATCGTCGCGCAGTTCGCGCTCGGCGCAGCGGGAGCGCAGGGAATCGCGCGAATCACGCACATCGCCATAGCTGGGGCCACGCCCAGTGGGCGAACTGGCAGCGGAATCGCGCAGCTTATCACAATCGGAACGATAGTTCAGATTGTTGTTATCTGTGAGGCCGCGCACCTAAAAAAGATACAAATTAAAAAAAAGATAATTTAGCATAAAGTATCTCGATTCAGAATTAATTTAATTTCAATTCTTACCTGCAAACTCTCGGCGGTCTTAAGAAACATGGGCAACGAACTTTGACCCACGTTGACCTCGCCCTTGTACATAAAGTCAAGCAGGGAGCGCATCTCTGAGTATCGAACATCTTTCAAATAGATTATGGGATGTGGATGCTGATTCTGTAGGAAAATCGTCTCAAAATATGGACTGCAGGCTGACAGTATGGTTTGATGTGCCTAGAAGAATACAAATTAAATTTATTAATATTATATTTTAAGTATAAATTAGAAATCAGACAAATTTTATATGTATGAATAAATAATAAATAAATATATATATTTTTTTTTAATTTTAAGCCATACTAGGATCGCCAAATATAAATACTAATACATATGTAAGTAAATGAACTTAAAAATAAATAATAATAAAAATAAACAATAAAAAAAATTAACAAAAAATAAAAACAAAATAAATAAATAATATTAAAAAAATAGTAACAAAAAATAAAAAAAGAGTCAAAAATAGAAAACTTAAAAAAAAAAAAATAAAAAAAGTTAATAATCGAAAAATTATTGAAATTTAAATTAAATCAATAATTTATAAAATAAAGTAAAAATAAAAATGAATATAAATTAAAAGATACAAAAATTATAAATAAAAAAAATAAATAATATAAATTAGTAATAATAATGCTTTGAAGAAAATTGTCAACAATAGTAATTGCTCAATTTCAATAATAAAAATACAAATAATAATAATAAAAATTATAATAAGAAATAAAATATAAAAAATAATAATAATTTGTAAAAACCCTAAAATTTATTAAAAAAAAAAATAATAATAAAAAAAAAATGTTGTAATATTGATTAACAATTCTAATGTTGCAAAATATTTCATTTAAAATTGAAAATTTATATTTTAATAAAAACATTAACAAAATATTAATAATATGTAAAAACCTAACCTTAAAATTAATAAAAAAAAATAATAGTAAAAAAGCGTAGGTTTAATATTGATGAACAATTCTAATTTTTGAAAATATTTAATTGAAGATTTATATTTTAATAAAAACGATTAAAAAAAAAAATTGCTTATTAAAATAAAATAAACGTAGGATTAATATTAACTAATAATTCTAAAAAAAAATTGTCAACATTTAATCTTAAATTTTCAAATAATAATAATAAAAATAAAAAAAAAAAATAACAAAAAATAAAAAAAAAAAAATAACAAAAAATTTAAATAAAAAAATAATAAAAATTAATCTATAAAAATAAATATAGGAAATTAAAATAAATTAATAACACTAGGTTTGAAAAATTAAAAATATGGACAACTACATTTAATTTCTCATGTAAAAATGATAAGAAAAAATATAAAAAACGGAAAACTTAAATAAAAAAAAGAATAAAAGGTAAAGACATTTTTCTTGTAAAAATAAATATACAAAAAAATTACATAAAAATAGAATTATTATTAATACATAAAATACTAAATTAAAAAAATAAAATAAAAATCGAATTAATATTAATATATAAAATACTTACTTAAAAAAAAAATTGGATTGTATTAATAATAATTCCAAATACTAACTTAAAAAAAATAAAATTAAAATAGGATTATTATTAATACATAAAATACTGAATAAAAAAAAAAATTCCAACTACAATTAATTGTTAATACAAAAATTATAATAATATTTCAACAAACTGTATTTTAGTTGCAATTTGTCATTAAATGAAGAGTTTCAGCTATGAAATATGTTTAAATTAATTTTGGTAAGCTATCAATTTATCTGTGAATCTTCCTCTTAGAAATATTAATAATAAAATAAATAAATTAATTAATTATTAATTAATTACCTTGACTGTTTCACCCTCACAGGCAAGAGTGACATCGCAGAGCGCCTCACGCTGCAGCAATGAGGTCAGAACTCCGGTCAAATTTGTCGGATGATTGTTCCAGCGTAAACAGAATTGCTGGTCCATAGCTCCTTGTTCAGTGTTGTACCTGTAATTATATAAAATTGTTATCGATTTTAGTAAAGAATGATATTATATACTCTGCTTCTAATATTGAATGAAATACTTCAACAGTTATCAAAACTTTAAGCTTTAAACTAAATTTAAACGCGTTATCTTATCATATCACATATGCCCTGAAGCTACTTGTTATTTAGTTTTTTTTTCTAACTTTACTGTTTTAATTCTTAATTAATTATGATAGATAACACTATGCAACAGCATTTTGCAACCCAAACATCTATGTTAAAACGACAAAAAATTATATAATTTCACATTTTCCCAAAAAAAAAAAAAACTTTTCGGCAGATTTTTAAAATTTTTTTCTTATGGTTTTTATATTATTATAAATTTATTTATGTAAACTTTGAGATTTAAATAGTGTTGCATAAAACTCTCAGATTTGAATAGCGTTGCAAAAAAATCCAAAATTCTATTTATAGAGCGAAATACTCCTAAAAAAAACTTTATTAAATTAGGCATATTTTAATACCAAATTTTTCAATTCAAACCCAAAAAATGTTTATAATTTTAAAAGGTTGTTTAATAAGCATATTTTATTTTTTTTTTTTTTCTTAAAATTAAAGAAATCTTTTATATAAATAAATTATTTTTTGGATTTACTTTTAGTTAAACAATGCTACAAAACATTTGAAAAGTCGAAAATCTTGCTTTGTTTTATATTTTTTGCTATTAAATGTTTAGCAACTTTTTTATTTGTTTAAAACAAAATTTTTGAATATTTTTCTAGGAATTAGTGACCAATTTTTTCTGATTCTCGGAAGTTCGGGAATTTTTAAAAATATGTTTCATAAATATATAATATAGATAATATATATTGCCTGTTATCTGCCATGTTCGAACTTGGCTTGGAGTGAGCGAAAGAGGAGTTAAAATATAATTTTAAATTTAAAAAAATCTTGTTAATTGAGAGAATATATTAACACTTATTTAAGCCATATTGATGTCAAAAATATCCGAATTAATTGTACATTTTTGGCAGCTTAAAGAAGCTGAGGAATTTTCATTTTTAAATATTTAAAGATTTTTAATTTTTACTATTATTGTATCTATAAATAATATTTTTCACTTTAAATTCTGTTTAACATTCTCTGAACTATCTTTTGGGGTTTTTTTTTCGGAAGCGGAAACGGAAGCTATTGCCTTTATGGTTGCTTATCGTTATCGCCATTAATTAACAAGCATATCGATATCTTAGAAACCATTTGTAATTTGTCATTTAACAGAAATGTTTGTAACATATATGAATGGCGGATGCTCTGCTAAATTTAATGATACTACGGTTGCTGGGCACAAAATTATTAATTGCATTTCCGTTAAACAGTTAACAGATAAGAGAAGTGTTTTGGCCATGTTGGCCTCAATTCTCTGTTTAATTGTCATGTTTTAGCTGCTGTCTAATTGTTAATTATTCAAGCAAATATCCATGAAAATTTAGTTGTAAATTCTGAGAGATTTACATGAATTTCTCATGCGCTGAAATGTAATAATAATTTAAGTTTAGTTTATGTTTAATTTTTTGTAACTTCCTGTATACAGAAATGTTTACAGTATAGAAAACTGAAAAATATACAATACTATTGTTGATTTTTCTTACTATAGATACTATTGAAATTTAATTCGAATTTTATTTTTTTAATTTTCTTTTTTGTATATTTATGAAAAAATTAAATTTTCTTATTGTATATTTTAATGTTTTTCTAAAATGTATAAAAACACGTGATGAATCAAAAAATCGGAAATATTTTTTATTTGGTAAAAAAAATAATTAAACATTAATTTCATAGAAATAATCTCGGGGAAGAAAAATAACTAAAATGGAAATTTGCGAGTAATTCCGAAAGGTTAAAATTTTGTTTTCTCCTGAATACAACTATATTACGTGACGAATCAAAAAATCAGAAATATGTATTTTTTTGTAAAACTAAAAAAAAAAAAAATATATATATAAATCAATTTAGTTTCAAACAGTTACATTTTTCGATTTCTCCCGAATGCTATATAGAATATTTTATTTGAAAGTACAACTGTACCATTAAATGCCTTTAGGTACATATATATTTATAATATATACAAATTTGATATTTTTGATTAGTAAATACATACATACATACAGATTGTTATTGTATTTGTAATGTGTGAAGCTACATTGTTGCTATTTACAATACCTATACACTTATCTTAACTGCCTTTGGGCAAAGTTCTAATGCAGCGGTGTAGGCAAATAAACGTGCGAGAGAGAGGATGCGGGGCGACGGGGTTGCAGTAACGCCAAAGCAATTGATAAGAAGTACTTTTGCTTTTCTTTACGCTTTTGTATATATTTACGATTTATGAAGAAGAAGAATACAAAGCAAGAGAGCGCGAGAGCGCGCGAGAGAGCTTTGCGCAGAGCTTTTCAGTAAGTAAGAGCAAGAGTAGATGAGAGCAGACGCGCGCGCAGCTTAACAAAATAAATAAACAAAACGTCAAAGAACTTTTTCGCAAACGTGTATGACCATGGAGAGAGAGAGAGAGAGAGAGAGAGCGAGTGCGCGAATAAGAATAATGGAAGCAGCAGTGTAAGGGGTGCGGGCGATCGTACGTGTGCGCGCTGTATGTATGTACGTATGTATAACAATAACAATAATAATACAATTACAACTACACAAAAGCACTGAGCGTATGTATGGGGGACCCGGCGCTGTCGTAAGCGTTTTTTATTTGCGGCGCCGACGTCGACGCCTGCGTTGTCATTTTAGTTGTATTTCTATTTTTTTTTTGCTTTTGTTTTTTTTTTCTTCGTTATTCTCTCAGTGTTTTGTGTGTGGCTTCTAAAAATTTAATAGCACACACATACACATACACACACACACATACATAGAACGGGCATTAAACTATCTCAATACAGAGAGAAACTTTCGCTTTCAGCCCGTGCAAACTTTTGCAATGAATTTTGCTGTTAATTTTTGTTCGCTATTTTATTTATTTATTTTCCATTTTTATTCGTTCTCTTTTTTTTTTTTTTTTTTTTTTTATTTGAATGTTCTAAATTTTTAGCAGGGTAACGGGGGGAATGAGGAATCACGCGGTATTACAATTTGATTGTCATTTGCATTTAAATACACATGTATTTATAAAGCTAAATATACATATTTACATGCATTCATACATACATACATTCATACATATGTACATATATTCATTCATACATACAGTTCGTACATTTCGTTTTTATATTCTACACATTTCGCAATGCAAAATTAATTGTGCATTCATTTTGGATACTCTTCTTCTTATGTATGTGTATATTGTACACTCAAAAAAAAAAAAAAAGAGAGATCAAAGAATTTCGTACTCAAAAAAGAACATAAAAGGCGAATATTCTAAAATTAAGCGTAAAATTCTTGATTGAAGTACGAAAATATTGTTTAATGACATAATCTCGCCGGCACAATCACGAGTTTATGTCGCTTTTTCTTTGATGAGATTATGTTGCATTTTTTTCAGCGAAATTATGTCGCTTTTTCTTCAGCGAGATTATGTCGCTGTTTTTTTGGCGAGTTTATGTCGCTTTTTCTTTGGGAAATTATGTCGTTTTTTCTTTGGCGAGCTTATATATTTCGTTTTTTCCTAACGAGCCAATATCTTTTAGAAGCGACATAAGCTCGCGCGATATTATGTCGTTGGTCAAACAGCAATATATCCAGATAATTATATTTTCCTGGGAATACAAAGAAATACACTTTTCTATACCTACTGCAAAAAATATTTAATTTTCAGGAATTTATTAAATAGATTTTAAGCATTCCTTATTTGAAATCTTCTAAATTTATTTTTAATTAAATTTTTACCAATGTAAAAAGATTTTTCTCCATGCGTGGAATAATTCTATTGGATAAAAATATTATTTTCTATAATTTAAAATAATATTTATATCATATTTTATAGCTCTACTTAACTTAGAGTCGCAATAAAATTAGTTCATATGAACTAACAGACGGAGATAAATTTAAAAACCCTCTTTCTTTAAGAAAATTTATAAATTTAAATTGTTTATTCAAATTTTCCATTGCTTTAGGAGTATAAATTATCATAGTAGCCTCAATCAACAACACAGTTTAACAATTTACAAGTTCCAATTATTATTATTATTTTTATTTTAGAATTATGAGTAATACTTTGACAGCAAACGAATCAATTACACTTTATAAAGATATATATACATTTATGGTGTATATTGTAAATATATAAAAATAGACTGTAATTTGATCGAACGTTTGTAAACTTGTAACAACTTGAGACACTCTTTTAATATAATATCTAATCAAAATATTGATACGATAAACTCTTCAAATCAAGAATTGTTATCGCTTTTAAATGACAACTGTAAGTAGTATAATCAAATTATTTGTGAACTCTGTTTTTTTTTGTTATATATTACAGCTTAGTCATGCTATATATTTATATATTTTTTTTTTATTTATTCAGCAAATATCAAGCAAAGCAAAAAATAAATAAAAACAAAAAAATTGCAGCGCCGGCGCCAAGCAACAATTATAAGAAAAAAATAAAAAAAAACAAATTTAATTTCATTTTCATTGACGGACTTCGGATGCAATTCGCAATTTGCAATTTGCTTTTAATTTGCGATTGCATTTCTCATTTTCACTTGCACTTTTAATGCAAATTTGCAAATAAATGCAAACACAATTTTAATGGGTGCAATGGCAGTTGAAACTTTTACTTTTTACTCAGACCCGAGACGCTTACGTAAATATTAAATTGTTTAAAAATTATGTATGTGCGCGCTTATCAGGCACACACAAACACACACACTTGAGAGTACAAACAAAACAAAACAGAATAAAAACCGAATGAGCACTAAAAGAGAATCGAGTTGATCAACAAATTGCGCAATATGTTAAATATGTCCGCATTTTTTTTTTTTAAATGTTTGTTTAGCAAACTCTGCTGTAATAGATCAGAATTAACCAAAGATAAAAATTATAACAGCTTAAGTCAATGAAAGCTTTTGACGAGCTTTAATGTGCTTGAACGCGGTTGTTTAGCAAACTTTTCTGTAAAAGATCAGAGCTATATAAAAATAAAGCTTTTATTAGCTTGATCAGTCAATTAAAGCTTTTTACGAGCTTTAAAGTGCTTTTAAATGTTTTTTAAGCAAACTTTGCTGTAATAGAACATTATTACCCAAAGATAATGCTTATATCAGCTTAAATAATCAAACTATGCTTTTCACGAGCTTTAATGTGCTTTTTATATGTTTGTTTGAGAAAGTTTGATCAGAATTAACCATAAAAAAAGCTAAAATCAGCCTAATCTATCAATAAAAGCTTTTTACGGGCTTTAATGTCAATACCCTGCTTAGAAATAAAATTAATAAGAAACTAAATTTTTAACTACAAGATTGCACAAAATTTGAAAACAATTTTTCTGAATTTGAATAAAATTTGTATGTGTTTTTATTACTTTTTTATAAGTCGAATTTGATCTTAGAACTATAATTAAAGCATGCCTTTAAAACTTTATATAGAGAGCTTCCAAACAGAACTGAGAAAAATAAAATAATCATTTAATGGTTTCATGTTAATTTAAAGGAAAAAAAAAATAATTTAAGCAATGGATTATCTTTTAAATAGTAAAAAAAGTAAGCTTTGTGAATTTACATAATATTTTTCACATATAAATAAAAAATGTTTCTTTTCCGACTTAAATAAAATTTAAAAACACTCATCGAACCCGTAGAATCAGCTATTTGTGGATTAAAACTTAAATTCGACTCATAGCGACGATAATTTTAATGAAAACTGAAAAAAACTATTTTTTTTAAATTTAAATTTATTTTTAAAGCTTTAAAAAATCTAATAAATCGACGATTTCAATTACAAGAACTTAAAAAAATTTATTATACATTATTATATTTATTAAAGTGTAAATTCTATAAATTTAAGAAAATATTTTTAATAAACTATTATTATATAAGTATTACTTTACTTTTATTTAGTTTAAATCGCCTATTCAAGACTTCTGATTTAAATTCTTTTCAATAACCTTTCTAAATTTAATATTTAAGTCATTTTAAGGCCACATACTTTAAAAATGTAGCAACTTTTATAAACTGTACTTAAATTATTGTAAATAAATTATATACAATTTTGTCACAAAAGCCAGCTTTGCCGCTAAATTTGCTTGCGAGTTACAGAGTTTAAAAAAAAAGTTCAAGTTACAAAAGTTCAAATGTAAAAGTTTTCTTAAAAAAAATATAATGTAGTTAAAAGCAGCCGACTGAGATATACTCTGCTTTCATTTAATCTCTCAGTCAACAATAGATTTAAAATTGTAAAAGCTGCAAAATTTGTTGTTATATTTTAAGAAATTCACAAGTCTCTTAAATATAGCTAGAAAATAGTAAAAAGCTACAAAAAATTATAAAAAATATGTGCTTGTTCTAGTACACTTGGCACTCGCCCAATATGCTCTATATTTTAATAGGCAACAGAGTATCACAAAAGACGTATTCAATTTTACTTCAATGCAGATACAAATAAAGATGTAGATGAGGGGAGAAAATTGTAGCGTCATCACGTGCCCTGCCGCATATATAACTATGTACTAACTTAGATAATCAGCGCTAAGAACTGACTACACACACATACACACACACACACACACAGAGACAAGCTCTTACACGCGTACCACGCGGCGTATCAGCAATGGCCTTCAACTTTTAAGTTAGCTGCGCCTTATCGTGCGAGGCAGCGACGCGTTTCGCTGCTGTAACTGGCAAATAGTTTTTCAATTTACACGTTCTAAATTGGCAAGCGCAGAGGCAGAGGCAGTGGCAGCGACAGCGACAGTGGCAGCGACAGCAGCAGCAGAGGCCAGCCAGTGCCCCCCAAGTGTATCTGAAAGATACACACGACGAGCACTTGAAAAAAAAAAAATTCTGCCTGCGAGTTGTGTTTTACTATGCCGGACTACGGACTGCGATAATAATTATAAATACAAAGTAGTTTGTTGATATTTGTTGTATAGCTGCTGCTGCTTGCTTTTGTTGTTGTTTTTGTTGCTTATTTTCAATTTTGCTTTTGTTTATCTTTGGCATTAGAACTTTACATGTTGGCGTAGGTTTTTAATACACTGCCAAGAGGTTATTCAAGTTATGTGTAAGTCGTTGTAAAAGGTGATTTAGAAACTCATAAAGTAGATATATATTTAAATGGAATTTAAAATATTTAGACTGGAATTTATTTTATTTTTTGAAAGCTCAAAAAAATAGGCTGAATATTTTTTTTATTGTTATTATTATTGTTTATGATTTGCTTTATTTTGAATTTTATTATATTGTATTTCTAATTAATTAATTTAATTATTTAATTTTTATTTATTTTATTTTATTTAATTTGTTGATTTTTAGTATTAGAAAGTAATTAAAAATATATAAAATTAGGCTGCATATATATATTTTTTAAATTGTTATTTTTATTGCTTATGATTTGCTATAATTTATATTATATTTTATTATATTTCATTTTATTAATTTAAATTTGTATTTATTTTTTTTTATTTATTTATTTCTTAATTAATTTATTTTTTTTAAATTTATTTAATATGTTTCTATTTAATTTAACTGAATTAAATTTTAGTCAAAACAGATCACTGAATATTTGAAAAATGAAATTTCTTATTAAAAAACTAGTTTGTTTACTATAATTTTCAATTTAGCATTTGAATTCTTAAAGTACTACAAGAGTATTAAATCTTCGGCAATTTTAGAAAGATCGATCGCATGTTTTTTTCTGTTTTTCTGCTGTTGTTATTTCTTTACTTGTTATTTATGTATTCTGTCTTACGTTGTAAATTTACCGTTGAGTTCAATAACCGCAATAAATGAAAAATAAAAAAACCGCGCGTGAGCGTTACAAAACCAAAACGCCCACATGGCCAACACGCAAATCAATCAGCCCAAAAGATACAAACGCTCAACAAATAGATCATAAAAAAAAAAAACTTGTGTGAATTTTTTCCACAATTTTATTTGCCCTTCAATATTTGAAAGCGACGCATAAAACAAAAAAAAAAAAAAGGCGAAACGCCAAATGATGCGCAAAACTGCGATAACAAATATGTATATATAAATATATATATTTTATATTTATTAATGCCTAGCATACAGATCGTAGATACATGCAGAAGGTAAACCAGATCAAGATTAGCGCGTTTGAAGTTCACCTTGGCTCAATGGTCAAATGTGCAAAATGGCTTAAAACCAAAAGTTGAAAAAACATTTGAATAAACCGAGTAGCAGCAATAGGTTTTGGCCCCAGCAGCTAAAAATTGTAAAAAATGAAGGTCAACAGTTACAGATACACAGCGTAGAGATATATAGATACAGATACTTGGCAATATCATGATTGATTAAGCGTCCAAAAATGGTTATTTTACTTTTGACTTTAGGCATATATATTTTTGTTTTGTTTTCATTTTTTTTTGGGGTTTGGCCAGCATTTCAGCAAGGTTAAAGCCAAGAGGTTATTGGGTGAAGCGGCCAAGATGTGGGTCAATAATGGGGGCACGCTGCAGGCTAAATGTGTAACTAACTTAATTTAAAAGAAATAGCTAAAATATGCATTTAATTTTTGCATATATACATAATTTTGGTTGGCAATTATAATGCCGGGTATATTCAATTTTGTATATATTTTTTTTTATTTAATAGTATTAAATTTTGTGCAAATTAATATTGAAATATATATTTATAAATATGGCAATGATATCTATATATTATATTTCACACATTTTAATATACGACAAACTTTATTAGACAGACTATTGTAGAGTTTCTCAAGTAAACTATATTTATTTGAATTGTTTTATTTTTATTTTAAATGTACAAATATTTATATTATTTTTATATTATTTATATGATGTGTCAACTATTTAAAGCCATATCGATATACAAAAGTATAATTTAATATTTATTTCTGGGCTTTTCTCAAAGATATTAGCTACACTCTTAATTATTAAGCCTGGAACTTTTATTTTCTTTTTAAATTTTTCCAATTAATTAAAAAAATATATATACCTCATTTTGCGATAACTAATAAATAGTTTAATATTTCCAATGTTTTTTAATTGAATTGTTTAATTTTTTAATTTACTTTCTTCCTTTTCAAAGCGCCTAAAGATTCTGTTAAATATAACAAATAAATAATTTCCAAAATTAGGTTAACAAGGATTACTAAAAACATTTTTGCACTGATAAAAATATCTGACAGATTTCAACGCCTTTCACATTTTAAAAGTCATTAAATTAATTACAAAAAAAAAAATATTTTTATAAAATATTTTCTTTTGTCAAGCAAGCGCAACAATTTGTAGCCTTTTGGATTGCAACAATCTTGCTTTTGATTTTTATAGCACTTAGTTGTTGCACTAATAATTTAAGTTGCCACACATTATTTTGCGTAGAATGAGGCATGCCACCCAATGGACGGGGGCAACAAAAGTGCAAGTGAACGGCCAAAAGATACGAGCGCACATATTGCATTTGTCAGATACAAATGTGTTAATTGCACTGCGTGCACCAGGAATAGAACGCCCACACGCAAGTGTTTACAACGCCTGATTGAGAGGGTGTTGTGTAGCGAGAGAGGAAGAGGGAGGGTTAGGAGGGTATCTGAATTAAAGCAGCGCCAAATCGCCATGCATCAACGCGAAACTGTGTCGAGCATCGTGTGGGCGGCATAATATACTACAGTTAGGCAGGCAAAAGTAAAAAAATAAAAATAAAAAAATAATACAAAAAAAAATATGGAATAAATAAACTATTGCAAAGTGCAAAATTGTGTAAAGAGCGACAACTAAAATTTGTCGACATTAAATACTGACTATATTAGATAAGTCTATTAGACAGAAAGCAAGCACGACAAACAGTTACCTTAGAATATATTTAAATATATAAAAAAATTATAGTATATCATATCTGAGCTATTATTTTAGAGTTTGTAAGTTAAGAAAATGGTTATCAAATTTTTTTAGAATATATTCCTAAATGTATATATTATAAAGGGTTGAAGAGCTACATCTACTTTTCTGATTTGAGTTGGCATTGTGTGCACAATTATCCACAATCCTTAGATGTTGTTCAAGATGCGCAAACTTACAAATTTAAACAAGAACGAAACTTTGTGACAATATTTGAATATTCAGGTACCATAAATAAGACTGAAAATTCTAATATAATATATTTTTGAATTAAAAGTAGCAAGTTTGGTATTTATTCTCAATAATTTGATCATAACGAATCTAGGAAAATAATTTACAAAATTTTAAAGAAAAAATATTTATTAAATAATTTTTTTTTTAAATTTTGAAAATTTGTTTTTTGGGTTTCTCCCGGTTTTTTTTATTGAGAAAAAATATTAAACGTTTTACTTTAAGCTTTAAATACACCATTCGAGTATTTGCAGTAATATTTTTTGAGCAATAAAATAATACTCAATGAATAACGAATATTTTTGAGTTTTATTTTTTATGAATTAAAAAAATAAAAGTATCTTCGAATTGTCTAACTTTTACTGTTATTATATGTTTGCTATTAAATTTGCAGTTTATAAAAATAATTCTTTTTTTTTTTTTTTTTTTTTTAATTTTTGTTTAGCGCTGTAAATTTATTTTTATTTTTTTATATATTTATTTCTCTTTTTGAGTATATATAGTTTTGACTTTCTGTCTATGAAATGTTGTTACACAACGGCTTATACCCTTATTTTTTAAACAATTGCAGAGTATTGAAAGCCATGCGCCTATCTAAGCCGTTAATAAAGCCCAAATGATGCCCTGTGGCTGGCTTTCAATTGTTTGCTCGGTTACAACGATGATGTCATATGCAGTGGACCCTAATGAATGGACGCCTCTCATTGGCTCCACCACGCAGCAATAAGCGCCAAATATGTGCTGTGTGTTGTGGTGTGTGTAGTATGTGTGTTGTGTGTGTGTGTTGTGTGTATCCAATGGTAAAACCTCAAGTGACTCACTCGGTCTCAATTGCCAGCACAAGGGTGAAGGAGGTGTGTACGTAAGGGTAGCCATAAGAAATGACTTAGAAATAATGTGACTGCAATTGGGAATAAGTCACAGTGACTGATAAAATAACGATGCATACTGTGAATTAATAAAGTGTGTAACAGTTTTGCAATTACCCTGTTAATATGAATAATTACATTAGAGCACAAATTCTGTTATTAACATTGACAGCCCCGAAAGAAAAGAAAGATCAAAAGATTCATAATTTTTCTAAATAAAAAAAACCATAAGGAATATAAAAAAATATTTAATAAGAAACAATTTCCCTTATTAATTTTTTTTTTAAATTTTGAAAATAATATTTTAATGTTCGTCTTGGTTTACTTAGTGAGAATTAGTACCAAATTTGTCACATTTAACTATAAAATAATTGTAGGAGAACTATGGAGAAGCAGGAGAATTATTTTTAAATTTTATTTTTTAATAAAAAAACAAACTTAAAAAAAATCTTCCTACATATATATTTTCTATATGATTGCGACGAGTCCATGTTTTTTTTCGATTAAAAAGAAAGTAAAAATTGTTTTTTAGGGATATTAACAGTCATAGAAAATGTTTTTAGCAAGATTAAAGACAGAGAAAACTATGAAAATAAATTTAAGCGAAATGGAAATTGTGATCACATATTAACTTAAACTGTAGAAAATCTTTAATTGTATGAGAGACGGGAAAATACTTTTTAAATGTGAATAAATTTCAATAAATTCTTTACAGAGACGTAAGACTCATATTTAATAAATTAAACAGAAATTTGGAATTTTTTTATAATTACTGAAAAAGTAACAGTTAAATTTTGTTGCACATCTCTAGTTAAACAGGGTGCCGGCTCTCTGTAATTATTACAGTTATGTCGCCCTGTTGTTGCCGCTGCGGTTGATGTTGTTGGTTGTGGGTGCCAAATGCTATAATCTGACTCTGTATGGCAATGTAGGGGGAAGAACTTGTTGCCGCTATTATTTTGCGGCTAACAGCAGCAGGGGCAAGTAGGGAAAGGCGAAACAACAAGTTGTTAGCACTTGAAAAACCAAAACTACATTCTTCGATGATGGTCAATGCTCGTTTGTTGATTGTGAAATTTTTGATGGTAGCCGTGGGCTGTGTAAAAACTGTTTTTTTGTTGTGTAGTGCGGACTCCCTTTTGGCAGCTTGTCATAGTTGTCATGTACTTGGCAAAAACTCAACTCAACTCAGCTCAACTCGATGTTAAGCATCTCTCTTCAAGCTGTCAAGCAGCTCGTTGCTGCCTGCCATTGGGCAAATAATATACACTACAATATTGTGTATGCCCATTAACGCAATGTTAATTGCAAGTGCAAAAGAAAAAAAAGAAAACAAAATTAAATTATTAAGAAAGAAAAAAAATAGTTGCCAAACTTTGAATTAGCATTAATTAGGGCGATTTAAGGGACTCTAAAGTTTGGCAAAGGGTTTTTTTTGCATATTTGTGCCTTTATTAGCTGCTAATTGCTGTGTTTTTATTAACTATCACGCTGCTATCTACCGGGCGTATGCGCAACATTTTATCAAATATCGCGCATACGTCACGTGCAAGGCGGACTAAATCAATTAACACAACGTTAAATAAATCAGAAATCAAAAATAAATGCTCACACACACGCTTAGAACACTCGTGAGTTGCCTTAAGACTTATTTAATTGCATTTATTAAATGCATTCTAAAATAGAATTAATAAAATTATATCGACTAAAATATACACTGTAAATTAAATATACAAATAAATTAATAATACAAAAATTTAAAATTAAATAAATTACTGCAAAAAGGACTTACAGATTATTTCTGTCTATAAAAATTAAAAAATTATTAAAAAATTAGGTTAAAAAAAATTAATTAGTGCTTTAAAGACCCCAAAATTATTTTATTATTTAAATATATATTTTTAAAAATTTAATTTATAATTGTTACAATAAAAATCGATTAGTCGATGTTTTAAAGTCTCTCAAAATATTATTTAATTTTTTAAATACATTTATTTTACATTATTAATTTCCTTTTGTTGATTTAGTGCAAAAAATTTCTCAAAATTGAAATTAAAATATCAAGTTTTCCATAGTACGGAATTTAAATATATTTGATTTTTTTATATAATTTGTTATGTATATCAGCTTTCTAACAGCTCAATTTATATTATAAAAATTTGCTTTTAGATGTTAAAATTATTTAAAAATTTTAGATATCTAAATTTATATAATGAAATAAATATTTTGTTTTATTAATTTCATTATTTTTTTTAATTTATTACATAAAAACTTAGCTATAAAACTACATTTTGTATACACTACTTTTAAGCATATTTATGAAATTTACAAATAAGAAAAATAAGTCAAAACAATGCAAATATATTAAATATTTTTCAAAAATCTTTAAATAAAAATCTAGTTTAATTTATTCACTCACTTTTTGTTGAATTTAAGGAAGAAAAATTTTACATTGAAAAAAAATTCACAAAAATGTAAATAATAATGCCTTAATCGACTTTTGAGTCCAAGCTAGACAAACCTTTTTATTTTAGGGTATGGTTTAAAAATAAATATATAATAGAATTAAATATTTATACATTTTTGTTTAACCAGTATGATTTGAATACTTTTGCCTTTTGGGTATGTCAGAGAAGAGGAAAAAAAAAATGCGCAACGTGCAAAATTGCAAGGCAGAAAGTTGTCTGGCCAATTACGTCAAGCGCCTTGTTGCATGTTATTGCATGTTGCATGCTGCTGTTGCCAGACACATTTTAGGCAATTAAATGCGCTAATTTTCATTTATATAGTACTGGCAAGAGTAAAATGTAATGTTTTTTCTGCAAAGTCCTCATGCAAAATGATGACAATTTGCGTTTTGGTTTTTCTATTTACACTTGAGCGTGGGTAGCACACGCTGTCGTATGAGTGATATTATTTTGGTTCAACTAAATGTCTGTCTGTCTGTCTGTCTGACTGACTGTCGCTGCCTGGCTGCGATATTTGCAATTACAATGACACTTTGTGCCTGGCCTGACAAGCAGCGTCGTCGTCGTTGCGTAGAAGAGCTGACCCAAATTTTGAACACACTTAGAAATTTGTGTACAAACAACAACAACAACAGATAGATTCGATAGCACTAAGTACACACAACATGAAAAACAAACAACATGTGTGTGTGTATGTGTGTAGGCCCACTTAAACCCTGCCGAAAGCAACCTCAAGCATTTTGAAAGAACCAACAAGCGAAATGTAAGCACAAGATACAAAAAAAGGCAAAGAAAAAAAAAAATTCATCAGGCTGACAAATCGCGTAAATTTTTGCGCGCGCATTTGCGTGGGCAGCAGCAACAGTTGCTGTTGTTGCAGCAACATGGATCGCCAACATGTGGCCCTAATTCATGCAAACAAATGAGATAAAAAAAAAGATTCTGTGATCGTAATTATGTGTGGCAGGAAATGCCTAAGGTAAGTCAGTCAAAACGATTCGAGCTAAGATATAAACTTGAAACATCAACAAAATATTGTAAGCTTACACAGATGCATGCACAATTTATCGAACTGCATATAAATGCAGACAAACTATGAGATTTGCCATAGCTAATAAATATGTTTATTGGGAATATATCGATATATTGCTTATGAGAAAGTAATATCGATTTTAACAACAACACAATTAATTTGTATATCAAAAAATCATGTACATAAGTATTTATATATAGATGAATATGTCACAAAATATTTATAGTAATTTAATTGGAATGTCTGATTTTTTAAAGTATTTATATTTTTTATTTTGAAAATTAAAGATGCAGAACTAAATGAAAGATAAATATTTTTTTTAAATATTTAAAATAAAAGTTGCAGAATAACTTCTAATTTTGATTTTTTAAATAAAATTTCAAAAATATATTTGACTTTCAAAAAATATGTCTAATTGTTTAACCTAAAAAAAAAAAATTAAAATATTTAAATTAATGTGCTATTTTATTTTTCTAAGTCAGAAAGTATGAAAAATAATTATTTTATTGTAATTTTTATTTTAAAACCAAAAATATTTACCGTTCCGATAACTTTTCAGTTAAACGATTTATCGATAAGCCTAAAATGCATATTCAAAATATTAATTTTGTATTGCCAATTTTTGCAATTTATTGATTTATATCCTGTTATTAAATATAGAATATAAAAAAAATGAAAAATATTTATTTAATTGTAGTTTTTATGTTATAAAATATATACAAAAATATTTACAGTCGCTATAAATTGTCAATTAAACGATTTATCGATATATAAAAAATTTATTTATATTTTGGAAATTAATTGATATATAAGAATACTTCCTTTTTCAACTTATTTTTCATTTCGCATCCTTTTCGATATTGTGTATAAGGTTTTAGTTTTAAATAGCAAACCTTATACATTCCCAAAGTTTCTACTTATAAACACAAAAAAACAAAAAAACTACACACCATATTGACTTATCTAAAGTTGACTTTCAATCTCAAATTGAGCATTATTGGTAAACATACATAAATAACAAAATTTTAGGATTATATATACACCTGAAACAAGATAGATATGAATGTGGCAAGAACCAACGTCATGAACGGAAACTGATAAGCATAATCATATTGTTATCATTAGATGAGAATCGAGAATCGATATAAAAACTCCCTGGGGAGTATAAAATACAAAGTTCATTTATTAGCTTACAGTTTAAAGTTTTCTTATAATATTTTTTTCAAATTTATTTTTTTAATGATTTATTATACGAATATGCTTATTAGCAAAACACCTCACATGGTGTAATTTATTAATAGTTCTGAATATTTTTTTTTTTTTTGCTATTAAGCATTTATAAATATGCGTTCAGACAACTCAAGCGTCTAAATATATTCCGTATACAAAATGAAATTTATGTTTTTGTTTGCAAATACTTTTGGCCAGTGTAGTGGCATGTTTCAAGTTGGCAAACGGTCCAAGAAATTGAGAAAAACTGACAGGAACAACAGCGAAACCATATGAAAATATTAAACTTTTTTCTATTTTTTTTTTTTTTTAGCTGCTCATTTGTTGCCTTCTATACTCAGCTTTTATTTATTTTTCAACATTTTGCCAACCAAAAAAATTTATTTATAAATTGCGCGCGCAAAAAAAGATTGAAAGAAAATATTGTATTGAAGTGTCGAAGAGTTAATGCCCTTTGTTGCAAGGGTTTTTTAATATTTGTTATAAATATGTCACATACAGTATTATAAAAAATATACTTTGCAATTGTTAAATTTATTTAATTTTAATTAAAAATAAACAAAAAATTATGCAACTCAAAAACACTTTGGTTATTCTTTTATTTATATATATTAGTATTTTAATTTTGATTTAATTTGAATTTTGCATTGAAAAAAATGCTCCAACTTTTTGTTCAAATCAAGAATATATATATAAATTATTAATATTTATTTATTTATAATTTAATTTTTTTCACCTCTGTTTAGCTGACAACATCAGTTAAGCATTTTAAATAGCCATTAATTTAGAAATCCGATTTTTACATTTAGATAAAGTAAATTCAAAAGAAAATTTTATTTTAAAATTTGCAGAAATATTTTCTTTTTCTAGTCGTTACAAATTTATAAATATTCAAATATATAGAAAGGGTATCAAAAACAATAAACCAAAATAAAGTACAACAAAAAGCGATTTGCGCCTCTGCTAAGGGAACGTGCAACAACAACAATACGACGAAATGAGGCGTAATGGGCGCATACACATATAAAATATATATATCTATATATATATATACATATATACATATATATATCTGTACTGATGTACTACGCAAGCAATATACAAGGTGTACAACAAATGGGCGTTTTGGGGTTGGGTGGCAGGTTACGGGGTATTTGGGTATTTGGGTGGGAACTGACGAACTGACATACATCCCAAATGTCTGCTGGTATTTTGCCAGTGATCATCTCTGTGTGTGTGTGTGTGTGTGCGGCAAAAAAGTGTATGATCTACATATCTTAACTAAACATGGGCCAGGGCCTTGCGCCTAGGTGAATACTTCTATAGAGATCGTTTTTTTTAATAGGGTATATAGTTAGATAGAGATGAGCAAAAATGTTACTTAAAAATCACCGATATTTTGAGAGAGAAATGCAGAATAATCGATCTTTTATTATTATATTTTATGCACAATTAATCGCTGTTAAAAAAAAAAGAACGCTGTTTCTCGATTTATGCTTCGAGAATATAAAAAAAATTAATTTAAAAACTTTCAACTTCAGCACAATAAATGCAAAGTGTTGCATGCTTCTAGGCGCTCTTTGTATCACACCTGTACTTCTTTAATTCCCAAATTGTGTTCGTACATAAAGGCACAAAAGTTTTTTCACATTAAATTTTACTTAAAATCCCTTTCTAATATTGGAATTAATAAGATATTAATTTTGTGTTATAAAATAAAGTTCAAAAAATAATTATCGATAAATAATATTCTCATACAAAGCACAAATAATATAAACATTAAATTTAAGTAAAAAATGAAATTTTAATATTTAAATTATATTTTAATTGATAAAAAATATACTTGAATTTTTAATATTTTTTTTCATAGTTGTTTTGTACCGATAATACGCATTTAAAATGAATATTAATATAAACAGCTTGTAAATAACAGTCTGTTAATATTAGAACTGTGACTGTTAAGGGTACTGTTACTGTTAAATCTGTTAAAATCAATGCTGACAATGTTATCAAATATTTAACAACTATTATTCATAAAACAACTCATGATTTTGCTGAAATATAATCAGAATTATTATAGTTTCTGGATTTAATGTAGAATATAGAAGAGGGAGAATATATATAAAAATTTTATTTATAAGTATATTTATATTTTATTATATTATTTTAAATTGTTACCAAAATTTGTCACACTTTTGTAACAGAATATTTATATTTTATTATGTTATTTAAATTTAATATTTATTTTTTTTAACACAATTTTTGTCAATCTTTTGTTACAGGAATACTTGTCAGTCACAGGGCGACACTGTCACATTCAATCATTCTCATGTCTAATGGGGCATACTAGGGGGGTACTACCTAATTTTTTTTTTTTTTATGTTTAAATACTTATATAATACTAACAAAAGCAATAACAAGCAATATTTGCACAGTTGGCGCGTACAAAGCGCTCAATGTTTTGACTGCTATTTGTCGCAACAGAAAAAAATAAATAATTTTTTTTAAATTGTTAAAAAAATATAAATATAATAAAAATTGCATAAATATATCAATATATACAAAAAAAAAAGAAAAGATTTTAACAAAGCAAACGCTCTGTGAAATGAAGCGTTCCTGCTTTTATTATAGTATACAAAAAAATCGGTTACAAACTTTTATATACTATAATATATTCTTTGAGTTTGCTTTTTGGCTGACGTAGAGGGCTGGCAACAGGGGGGCGTGGCGTTTTGTTGCTTTAATCTAAATTGGCGCATAGTAATGTTTTTTTTTCTTTTTTTTTTTTGTGTTTGTGATCGCTCAAGTCTTACAAACATGCATATATATAAATATATATATACAGGCATAATATATCTATATCTTTGACTCTCTCTATCTAACGCTCTGCCGTCGTTATAGTGCCCTCTCTCTCACACACACGGACGCACACCCTTAATTGTGTAAAATAAATTGGCGCTGCCGACGTCGCTGCTCGCGTTGTCGTTTGACGTCAGCTCAAAGCTTTTTGGGCAGAATTTGTTGCTATTTTTATTGTTATTGTTGTTGTTGTTGTTGTTATTGTTGCTACATATAATCGCACACAGATTGTAAAAATTTAAATTTATAGATAATTTTCGCATGTTTCGTTTTTTTCTATTTTTTTTTTTTGGTATTTGTATTTGGTTCTCAGCATTTTAGTACTGAAAAATTCTTTTCTCATCTTTAAGATACATATTTATAGATAACTTATACGCATGAATTGTTCATGATTCGCAACCTAAATTGGTTTTGCACAGACATTTGACAAGTAACTGAACCTTTTACATCATAAATATGTAAATAGATACATAAATACATACATTCAAAAACAGATTGTATAACATTTGTGGGCATTAGTTCAATTATGGGATTTAAGTACAGTTGTTTAATGTTTAAAATCAAAAATTTCCTATGGTTGTAATGATCTTTTTCTATTTCTCCTTTTTTCAGACTTAAAAAAAAAAACATTTTTTTTTCATTTGTATCTTAATTTATTATAAATAAACTTTTAAGCAAATTATGACTTTTTGGTTTTTACCATGTGAAAAAGCGACTTAAACTCTATCTAAGGCGGTAAAAAAAAAGGAAAATAATATTTCGATACCTAAGCCAACTTTTCATAGACCAGTTTAAATATATATATAGTTTTTATACTCTTCAAAATAGCCATTATAATTTTATAGTTTCTTCAACAGTTTTCCTTCTCTTCTTAATCATTTGAATACAATTTTTCATCAACTTTTGTTTTTGAGTTCCCAATCCGATATTTAAAAATTGAATTATTCATAAACTATTTTTACTTTATTTATTTTCATTCTCTTATTAAGTTGGGAAAGAAGCGGAATTCTTTTATTTAAAAAACCTAGAGCAGAATTCTCAAAAAAAATGTCTTTTTTTAAAGGGTTTCAGCTCAATTTACTCTATATATGTTTATACTCAATAATTAAATAGTTCTTTAGTTTCGATTTTATATTTTTTTGCCTTGTTATTTTTTTGAAGTTCCTTTTCGATAGTTCGTGTTATTTTGAAGAAACGTTTTGTTCATAAAGCAACAAAGAAGTTTGCACTGGCCATAAAAAAAACCCCAGTAAACAAATAAAAACTTGCATAAGGGAAATTCCAAAAATTATAGGAAAAATATATTAAAAAAATGTCGTTTTATTTGAAAGATTATGAAAAAGGAAATAATTTGAAGCAAACAATGTTTATATTTATTTCCAACTGCACGCGTTTGTTTAATCTCTAATTTTAAACATATTTTAGGTCCACGGTAGACTAAACATTTTATTTTTTATAGTATTTTGTTATCTCTATAGAGAAGAAATAAACGCGTTTCTTAGAAGTAGCTATTATTGTGGTAGATTAGTTTTATATAAGCCATAAAGTTGCGCTTTAAAAATAAAACAAAAATTATGCAATGCATAATGAGAAGCTAAATAAATAGATGTTGAGATATTTTTGATAAGAAAAAATGTTGCTGCTACTTTTGTTTATATACAAAATATAATAACAAACATAAAAATAAATATTTTAATATTTATTTTGGCATTTGCCGTGTTTCTTTAAATAATGAAAAATTTAAATTAATTAAGAAAAAATATATTTCTGGCAAAAAATACGATAATTTAAATTTTAAATTAAATTAGCAAGACAGGAATTGATTTTTAGAAAAATTTGACAGAATATGTATCTTTATTTGACTAAATTTCTTTTAAGCTCGATTTTTGTGTTGTAAATCTATTAAAAATAATTTACAAATTATTTAATTTATTTTTTTCATACTTTCAGTTGAATAAAATTTTATAAAATATATAAAAAATAATTTACAAATTATTTATTTATTTTTTTCATACTTTCAGTTGAATAAAATTTTATAAAATATATAAAAAATAATTTACAAATTATTTATTCATTTTTTTCATACTTTCAGTTCAAAAATATATATTTAAAAAATATGAAAAACGGTTTAAAAATTCTTCTTAAAATAAAAAAAATAGTTCAATAAACTAACTCAAATTTAAATGAAAGCCGGAGGAGGATATTTGTATCTTTTCTATATCTTTTAGTTACTATTAGATATATAAATAAATATATCTATAAGAAATATATATTTTAAGGAATTTTAATTTAATTATGAATTCAGAATTTTTACCACATAAATATATTAAAAAAAATCCTAGTTTCTAAGAATTTAATTTGTCAAAAATTAACAATTAAAACTCTTTAAATATTACTTAAATATTTTAAGAAAAAAACTTGTAACAATTTAAAGAAATTTATGCCAGTTCAAAGTAGATTAAACCCTTCAAAGTTTTAAACAATTAATCTAAATACCAGAGGATCACCCATAGTGCAAAAGCTTTTTTTTACTGGAATTATTTGAAAATTCCCAAGAAAAATAGTTGTTATCAGTTTTATGTCACTTGAGTATTATCAGGTTGCTATACATATACATATATATGTATATATACTATATATACTATATTTATATATATATTTATTTATTACGTGTTCGAGCACTTTTGCTTTCGTTTGAGTGTGTTTTGTGGGCCAGGCCCATTCATCATTTCAGTTAAATGTTTTTAGAGCAAATTGGCCTGGCTAACATGGCGCGTACTAACCTGTCTGAGAGCGATTGCAGCAGCCAAAAGTTTGTATAATCCAATTTGATGAATTTTTTCAAAATTTCTTCTTTTTTTTTTTTGATTTTCTTTCAGTGGTACAGTTGGTCTAGGTCAAAAAAAAATGTTTTTTTTTTGAATATTGTGCGTTATTCCAAATTGTAATTTTTTAATTTTTAAAATTTTCTTCACTTTTTTGCACTTTTTTTTGCTCGTTTTATGCATAAAACTTTAATATTGTACTAAGGCACCGCATTTTCTTAAATTATTATATTTATATATACATTTATTTTATATTTCTTCAAGGCACTGTAATTTAAGCACTTTTTTTATATTTTATATAAAAATTAAATTTTTATTTGAATTTTTAGCACTTTTTTGTGTTTAGCACATGCAAAATTCTAGAACAAATAAATTTGTTTTATTTTAATATTTTTTTTAAAATTTTGTTACTAGATTTTCAACGGTATCTTCTTGCATATATGTAGTATGCACGTCATGTATGTGTGTGTGTGTATGTGTATAGGGTGGGAGGAGGGTTCTTCTTCTTTTTTTTGCGCGTATGTGTGTGCTAGTGTAAGTGTGCGTGCTTAGAATCCGCGCAAGCAGCGTCCGTGTCCGACGCGTATCTGCCACGCAACATCACAACAAAATTGTAACTAATGTTCGGCTCGCGAGAAAATAGGTTAAGAGTGTCGCGCAGTGGCAGTGGCAGTGGCTGCGGCAGCGGCGGCAACTGCGTTGGCGTTGCTGTTTACGTCGACGTCGACGTTAACGTTCACCGCTTGTGAATTTTGAGCAAAAAAAAACAAAAACTAAACGCGCACGCGAGCGAAACACACGAGCGACGCGACTATGTTGATCTCCGCATCGGCAATTTGCAAAAAAAAATATATGTATATGTATGTATGTATATATATCAAGCAGGCCACAGCTAGAAAAAGGCGCAACCGCAGCAAGCAGCGCAGTTAGCAACGACAGCGACGGCGGCAGCAGCAGAACAACAGCAGCAACGCTGGCGTTGACGACGCGACCTACCAACCGACTGAAGCGGGCAGCACAAACCAAATTGCCAAAAACCTTGATACCGATCGCGCCGCACACACACAAACAAACACAAAGCTAAACTTTTGCATTTGCTCAATCGCCGACTACTCAGATACTCCTTGCGCGCCTGCTCAGCAAATGCATTGCAAGAAAATGTTAGACAACATATTAATATTAAGACACAATTATCTGATCAGTTGAATTGAAGTTGATTGCTTAGTAAGCTGTGTAGCTTCAATTTAGAAATTTTAAATGTCTTTAATGCCTGTTACTACATGAATATACCTTGCCAATTTCCGACTTGCGTACAGGGTATTAAAATGGCAAATGGCAAAACAGCAACAACACAAAACATTTGCACACAATAAGAGAAAGAAAAAGAGCAGCGCAAACACAACTAAAGAGCAAAAGAGCGACGCCGTTTGCAAAAAACAAAAGCGTGCAAAGCCACAAAAAAAGAAGCAGCAGCAGCATATGCAGCGTCCTCGCGCCCCCGCCATAAGCAGAGATCTGATCAGACTGACTCTCTCTCTGTAAAATGCGCTCACGAAATTAGATTTTGCCGCTGCCGCGCACACATTTATGAGACAACAACAACAACAACGACAATGGCATGCACATAGCGTCATCATCGGGGCTCTGGCGACTTTTGAAAAAAAAATCAAATAAAATAAAAACTTGAACTGGGCGCAGCGTAGCCAACGAACAAAAAAAAAACCTGCAATTTTTTGGCCAATTTTCGTTGTGTGTGTTTTGTGTTCGTATTTTGAAGGTCAACTTTACGACCCAAAAGCGCAAAATTTTGTTGTTGCCGCAAGTTTTACTTGGCGTTAGTTGCGTCGCTGTCGACGTTGGCGTAGCCAACAACGTTTTGTTGTTGTTGTTTATGCTTTATTTTTGGCACATTCGGCTTTTTGCTTGTGTGTGTATGAGTGTGTGCGTGTGTGCTCGGGTAACTTTACATGCGCGTGTAGGGTCCGCTGCCTTTTTAACGGCCGCTGCCGGCATTGCTGCTGCTGCTGCCGCTGCTGCGACGGCTGCCTTGATCACACACACACACACTTACACAAGCTGCCCAATTTGTTGTAGCTGTTAGCGAATAAAAGACACTCGCATTCATACATACATACAAACATATGTATGTTTGTATATGTGTATATATGGAGCTTTGTTTTTGCCTTTTTATAAATTTAGAATTTTTGCAATTTTTTTTTTTTGCATTTATATAATCAAAAAAAAAAACGCTGCTGGGCTCGTTCCGTTTGAGTATTTTTAATTGTTGAATTTTTATTGTCACAAGTTACACACATTTATATATACATACATACATACGAATAAATACGTTTGTAAAAATTAATCAACATTTTTTTTTTAAGTTTAATCAAATGCTTTATGAATGAACCAGATAAAAAAAAATGTCAGCTCTCAGCGAATAGATATGCTTTGGATTAATCCTATATCTATAGGAAAATCTTACACCAGCTTTAAAAAAAGCTCGATTCACATAAATTTTTTAAAATGTATTTAAAATGCAAATAATTTTTTTTTTTCAAGAAAATCATTTTCTAAAAAATACTCTATCAGGTTTTTGCGCATAATTTTTTAAAATCCATCTTTTTGCTATTTACGCTACAAAATACAAGCTAGTGTTATTAATAGTATATTTCTTAGATTTTTATGATTTCATTTCAATTCTCAATAGAATTTTATAGGGCACTAAAACATTTTTTTTTTTTTTTTGTTAATTGTATATTTGTTACTATTGTATATATTTAATGCGGCATCATCATGTGTTTGTGTAAAAACCTTTCAATTGTTTCTATTATCTTTAAATAAAAACATTATCAATATAATTATTCGAATTGTGCTCATAAAATTACATAGCCACATATTTATATGTATTTATTTATGTTTATATGTAAGTACAGCTATCTACATCTCTAATTATTGAATTTTTTATTTATTTTTTTTTTTTTTTGCCATTTTATAGAAAGAAAAACTTGATCCCAAAGGCACATTTGACCTCAATTTGCGAATCAAATCTAAAATCGTATTATCTACAATAAAATAAGCGTAGATTGGACTATGGAGAGTTTGAGAATTTTTCAGTTGATAAAATTAATGAATTTTTTAATGATAAATACAACAAACTATAATTTTCTTTTTTTTTTAATTTTATTATTGTCAAGAAACTTGAATATTACATTGCAAAAATTTTCTTTAAAAAAACACATTGTTAACTTAGCAGCTGTTAAAACATGAGCTTTTATTTAATTATATTTTTTGTTTAAGGTAAAGTGTATTAATTCTTAAAAAAAAAACTTTTGTGATTTTTGCCTAATTTCCCTTTTTAGGATAATACTTAAAACTTTGATTTCGCAGAATACCAAAATTGAATTTTTTTTAAAATTCTCAAAAATTCTTTTCAAAAGCACTAAAAGCTCTTCTATATAAAATTACAACCCAAAAACTCACTTAAGCTTTGATTAATTCATTTCTTTCATAAAATTGCAAATTTTCCATAGTGCATTGTAAAAGGGCATGATGTACACTCAAATGTATGTATATTTGTATGTATGTATGTATGTACGCTTTAGTATGTACACACATACTAAACGATTGACAACACACGATTATCAATCACGAGTGATTAGACGGACGCTATAAATACGCGCAATATTATCGCTTTGCTTTTAGTGTTGCTTGTTCTTCATACAAAACGTCAATTGGGGCTTGCAATTATTACAAGGAGCTTTTGTTGCGAGCTTTTTGCTAAGTATTTGTATGTACGCATGTATGACAACAACAAAAAACTTCACTTTCAGTACACGCACACACCCACACACACATACACGAATATACGCGCGCGCGCACACACACACACACGAACAAACATTTGAAAAGCTTTCTTTCTTACAGCAAACAACAATAACGCGCGAGAGCGATATACAATGCAAAAAATTTAGAGCGATTAGAAGAAGAATTACACCGCATGCCGTTTAGAAAAGAACTGAACACGCAATAATGTTGACTGCGCGGCGTCGTCGCGCTCACATAATCAAGCAGTGGCTGAGGCTGAGACTGAAGCAGCGACAGCGCTAACTACAAAAACAACAACAACAACAGCAGCAGCAGCAGCAGCAGCTACAACAAATTATTAAATAAAAACGCACGCGCACGCACACAGCTGAAAAAAGTTATGCGAAAAATATAGCGCAAAAAAAAAACATGAAAAGAACGGTATTTGCGTCGCAGGCAATAAAGAGCAATAAGAGCAAAGAGAGCGCATGTCAGCAGAACTTGCTCTTTTAGCAAGCAGCGCGCGCAGTCGACGCGACGCGACGCGTCTATCAAACAAAACATTTGTGTGTACACACAATTGTTTTTGTGAATGGATGTGTGTGTTTGTGTGTGTGTAGTAGTAGTGTTGCGCCTGCGTTTTTTTTTTTTTAGGATGAAGCGGCGCAGAGAAAGCTTAGGACAGTTCGAAAGCTTAGCAAAACTTTAAAGTTTGCTAAACATTCAAGATGTCGGACTTAATAAAATATGTTAGTTTTATTTGCAATAGTAAAAATAATTAATTTTTTAATAGAATATATTTAATCTATGGATGTATTTAATACGTTTTAATTTGTTTTGTTGCTGTTTCATAATTTTTTGACAATTAGAGAAGTTTAATAATATTTTTAATATAATTTATTTGTAATATAGATTTAATAATAAAGATTTCTGCATTTACATTTTTTCGATATTTTTAATAGTTTAGAAGATATGCAATCTCTAAGTCAAAAATTGTGTCCTGCAGAAAAAATTGAGTAGACGATAAATTCGATAGAAAATAAAATCGATAACATCAATAGTTTTTACATTTTTATATCAACTCTAAAAAAATAAAATATTATAACCTCATTCAGCATCAATCATGAAACCGTGACACTTAATTAAATAGTTCATTTAAGCTAAATTAACGCCCATTAATTTAAGAACTATTGCCGATCTGCGGCCAGCTGTTCGAACTGTAAGCACTTAAATATGAAATACAAAATAAAATGGCCATAAAAGGCTGATACTAAATTTATAATCGTAATTTTAGTTGCAATCATAGTAGGATCTGCTTGTGCACACTGGACAAAATTGCAAAACATTTGCATGAAAACATCATATATAGCCTAAGAATATTAAAACATAATTTAAATATATATTTTTTTAACTATTAATTGTCTAAGTGGATTAAAAATTAGTTTTATATTATCTTTAGTGCATCATTTTAAGTTTTCTGTATTTGTTGTTCAGAAATTGGCTAATTTTTATATAAAATGTTTTGAATGAATTTATTTATTTTTATATTCAAAAATTAAATAGAAGCTAAAACTGTGTGGCTTATTTTTTATGATTTTTGCTATTTCATATTTAGCAGAATTATTTTCAAACAGTTAAGATACAAGTTATTTAATTAGGACCACTTTAAACATAAAAAAAACATATGAAAATATGAAATCTAATTAAATAGAGATACAATTTCGGTTTTGAGCACTACAAGATACAATTATTATTTACTGAAAAATTTTAACCCAATATGCATAGAAGTTTCAAAAAATTTATAAAGTTTTAAATTTTATGTTTAATTTACCAGACAAAATCAATAAAAGTCTTTTTGCTTAATTCTTTATTTATTTATTTATTTTTTAAAAATTGTATCTGTGAATTAATGCTAAATTGAAGCTATCTACATATTTCTTTATATTTTCGTGGATGTGAAAAGATTTTCCTAATATTTTAAATATCAATTTTTAAATTTTATTTTTAATTTACCAGACAAAATCAATAAAATGCTTAAAATTTTGCCTAGCTATTTATTTATTTATTTATATACTTGTGTCTGTGAATTAATGCTAAATTACAGATATTTATTTCCTTATATTTGAAGGGCTGTCAAAAGATATTTCTATACTTTGTAATATAAAGTTTATATAAATCTGTCATTATATATATTATATTTCTAATTTGGCTAGTTCTCCTTGATATTTCTAAAGCTCGAAATTTATAAAAATAAATATTTTTTTTTTTTTGCTTGCCTAAAAAATGCAGTTTTAAATAGGAATAGTAAAAGAATAAAAGCCTGGTTTTTGTTTTTGATTAATTGAGAAGGATGCCCTAACTTTGCCCCACTGTACAGTGGACGCCAGGTTGTACTCGTACTTACTACATACTTACATATATGTACATAAGTATATATACTTTTATATATATAAGTTTACAGTGCGGCTGCCTTGACACACTCGCCCAAAACGTGTGGCGCATGCGCCGTGCCAAAATTGGCCCAACCAAAACAACAAAAACAAATGAACAAAAAAAAAAAAACAAAATATATAAAAAAGGCACAAACGGGCGCATGTCATGTAAGCAAAAATCTTAAAGTAACAAGCCAAAAAAAATAACAAAAAAATCATCACAAATAAAACCTTCTGGCGCCCAAAAATGGTAAATCTTGCTTGGCATTTTACCTGCTGTAAAAAAAACCATATTGTGAGCGTGAGAAAACTGCAATGGATATAAAATACGTACATATCTTATGCACATACGGCCGTATATTCCTAACCAGATACAGATACAGATACACGGCTACAGATACAGATACAAATGGTGTGCAAAGTTCACGTTCGCCGTAAATGGCGCGTGGCCAACCTCAGCGCTTAGCCGTGGCGGCGGCGGGTGTTGCAGGGTATCTGTAATAGTTTATCATTTACAGTCGATTGGAAAAGCGCGCAAAAAATGCATACAATAGATACCGTTGTGCGTTGCAGTTGCACGTACTCATTGCACACACATTACTAGTAGCTACTACATAGATAAATACACAGAAGAAAATAAATTGTTTAAATTTAAATATTTTTTTTTATATTTAAATAAATCTATTTAGATATCAATAGCAAACTCTCATATTCGATTATTTACGGTATAGTAAAACGTGTTATTTTTAAGATAATCATCAAACAAGTTAAGTATATATACTAGAACTTAATATTATAATCAGAGAATGAAAACATTTCCAATTTTCATAATAATTTAATTTTTTTCAATTCAATTTCAATTCCAATAATTTTTCTTTGATATCTTTACTTTTGGCAGTTCTTAGATTTTATTGAAT
Source organism: Hirtodrosophila alboralis (assembly GCA_035043045.1). Taxonomy (NCBI): domain Eukaryota; kingdom Metazoa; phylum Arthropoda; class Insecta; order Diptera; family Drosophilidae; genus Hirtodrosophila; species Hirtodrosophila alboralis. Next base: position 163,934 of record JAWNNH010000339.1, read on the forward strand.
TCCTTAAAGTTATTTCAATAAAAAAACAAAAAAAATAACATTTTCTTAAACCGTAAATGTAATCGTTTTTCGGAAATGAGAACACCAAGGAATTATGATTTTTAATGATATTTTTAAATTGAGCATATTTATATTAAGTTTTTTTTTATTTTAAATAAAAATTTCATGACATTAACAATCTGAGTATTATTATTATTTATTTTTAGAATTTCCTAATTTTTTCATACAGCTATTACAATTAAAATATAAATAAATTCACAGATTTATTTATAATATATAAACTTACAAATCTGAATTAAAAATGCAGAGAGATATGGGAATATAAATTTTATTTAATTTAATTTTTAATTTTTTTTAATTTTTTTCAAATTTTCACAGAAGCCAAAGAAAAGTATTTAATTTAATATTTTATCAAAAAAAATATATTTTAATTAATATTAAAAAGTTATTTTCTCCAGTGCACATAATATAAGAAAAAAGTTTTTTATTTTTTATTATTTTGTACAATCGAAAAAGATTATATGTTTTATATCGCAAGCAAGAATATTTTATCGTAAATATTTTTGTAAAAATCAGCATTCCAATTTAATGAGCCAACGCAGTCACATATTTCTTTAGCTTTAATATTATTTCATAAAATATGTTTTATTGTCAGTTTTTTTTATAAGCGATGAATGAATTTGTTGAATTGGTTCGATTGGATTGCTGTTGCCAACAACTTCATTTATTGCGCATATTTGCACAAACAATTTGGCCAAATCAACCAAAGTGTGCCCAACTAATCAGCGTGTTGTACAAATTCCCTACACAAATCCAGTTGACCAGGCTGAAACTACATACAAAATGTTTACAGAGATTGTGGTAATAAGCAAAAGCAAAATATGCGTTGAATGCAATTTGTAATTAACTCATAGCACAATTATTTATTGTCAAATACAGCGAGTATTTAATTTGACCATGTAAAACAAACACACACACGCACAATATGCGCAAATTACAATAAATATTTAATTTTGTTGGCTCGGTAAATTTGGCTATAAGCAGCAATAACTGCATTTCTAAATAGCCAAATGTAGAGGTACTTAATTGTTCTTGGCTGCAAAAATTATGTAACATTAAATTACATAATTAAGTAAGTAGAATTTATAAATTTTTCGATGTGCGCTCATTAAAATGATATTAACTTTAATGGAAGTAGAAAGTAAATTTTTTTTTACTTTTTAAAACTTTTACAACTTATTGAAAAAATTATAAAAACGAATTTCTTTTGTTTTTCTTTTTTTGAATTAAAATGAATATTTTTATAACCTCTCAGATGTAAACTTTAATTTTATCTGATCTGCTATAATATCTAAAATATTTTAAAAATTAAAAAATCACTTTAGTAGAAAATTTAAAATTAGTAAATATATGAAATTATTTCTATTATTTTTTTTAAGATAAATACAAAGCCTTAAATAATCATAAATAAATAACATAATTTATGTAAAATATTTAAACTATAAATGACAAATTATAAATAAATTTTTTATTTACATTTTATTCAATTTTTCTTGTATTTTTTGCCCGAAAAAAAAGATTGCTATTATTAAGTTATTTTTAAAACTAGACAGAAATTGATTTATATTTTATTCAATTCATCTTTCTTTGATAAACAAATGAATTTTGTATTTATTACAAGTAAATACATAGTACTCAACTATTTTGCCCTTTTCAAAAGCCTGAATATAGCAAATAATTTAAATATATTTTTATGTAAATTCCTTTTGTCAACAGGTAAACAATATGCTTTTGTATGTGTTTTTTTTAAAGAATTTTAAGCAGGAATACAATATAACTAACTTAAATAATCGTTTCCTAAATTGTAGGTATGAGATATGAATGCATTATTTATTTAAATAAAATCAATAAGAATAATTTAAATTTTTGCTCAACATTACGTAAACAAATACATAAGATTACATATAAATGTTTGGTTTAAGTATTAGAGTTGAGCAATATTTTTAGGTAGGTTTTTTTTTTTTTTTGTATGTTTATATATTTTATTTTATATTTATTACATCAATCGATTTCAATAATTAATATCTCAAACGACGATAAATATCCGAAATAATGCAGTAGGCCAGAGTATTACCAAAGAACGTATTTTTTTTTACTTTTCCCCGAATTTTAAAGTGAAAAATTGTAAAAATTACAGCACAAAAAATCATCAATTTATTAATTCAAAATTAAATAGCTGCAAAACTCGTAATTTAAACTTCATAAAGTATATAAATAATTAATGGACCTATTCATAAGCTTTTAGAAAACGTAAAGCATTTGAAAATCGGCTATAAGATTCTCGAGTAATGTTAAAAACCTGCAGTCTCGCCTCTGAAAAAAAGCTTAAAAAAAAATACCAGATTTCGAAAAATTTTAATAAAAAAAGTCTCACCATACAAAATTTTTAAAGTAGTTTTTCGTCATCTGGGGCACCATATGTATCAGAAAAAGTAGGTTTGGTAAAACATACAATTTGTGTGTTACCCAGTGTAATTAATAGATATATTTACTCGCTTTTAGAAGGTGCTAGTAATGCTAACATCACCAGACTCACCTCAAAAAAAAAAAGGTAAAAAAACTAGCTTTCAACATGTTTTTTTTAAAAGAGTCTAAAGTATAAATTTGTTACCTAGCGTAATTCCCAAATGGTTTAAGTGGACAGTATAAAATGTATTAAAGATCTAAATTGTTTTTCTATATTAAATTTATTTTTTTTGGCGGAAATGTTCGATCACAGTTACGACATGTGATTTGACAGTCACAGTGATGCGGTCACAGGTAAAAAAATGTTGCACATGTCTAATGTGTACCAACATTTACATATGAGCGCTCTGAGCGATACATTTGGGATTGTCGATTGTCGACGCTTTGAATATATATATATATATATATACATATATGTTATTACAACATTTGTGTTGGCTGTAAAATAAATGTGCTGTTTTTTAATATTTTTAGCATTTCAATTTTGTTGCATATATTAAGGCGTAGCGACAGCTCAACACAACTGTACCCTCGGGGCGAAGTGACAAGTGCAAAAAAAAGCAATAAATAAATCAAAAAAAATAAAAAAAAAAAACCATAAAAATGTGCTGAAAAATGCATTTGCTTGTTTAATTTAATTTTTAATGCCCACAAAATATGCATAAAATATTAAGCGTGTTGAGGCTTTTTTTTTATATATATTGAAAGTTCCTTCATGAAATGTGAACGATGCATTTGCATTTTGCATTTTGCATGTGGCATGTTGCAGTTGCAGAGCAAAACCAACTGTCAACCATTGTCGGGCAACAAATACAAAATACAAATATCCCATCCATCGTATGCAGGATACACATTAAAATCAATTAAATGACAAATTGAATTTCGGCAACAAAAAAAAAAATGAAAATAATAAAAAAAAAAATACAAAACAAATGGCGAACATAAAAATTACATATCCTTCTGCCGGGAATTGCAATCAACGCGTCATCAGTGCGAATGTCAATTTAATAACTGTGGCAAAATGAAGACCCTGCCCAAACCCCCGTCCCCCCCTTTAGGTTTTTAACTGGTTTCTGCGGTGCCAGCCCACTGTGCGGCTTTACAGTGTGCACACTGGGTCCCAGCTCTGTCAAATTAACACAACAATGTTGGCTCATTAACAGCCCCAGCAGCGGCTTCTTCTTCTTTTACAACTCCACACAAAAGTTCAGCAAATAATTAAAAAACAATGCACGAAACGGACGTGGTTTGTCCACGGACAGAGAGAGAGAGGGAGAGGGAGAGGGAGGGAGCCACATGACAGCGAAATTATGGCGTAATTAAGAGTTCACTGATCGGGGTAGAAGGGGGTGTCTCCGCCGCACTTGACTGAGATTGTAGCTGTAAAACTGTGTAACCAACAATGCCCCAAACTGGGCAACAGCGTGGCAAGGATTCGCTCGACAAACAGTTGCCATTTCTGGACAATTCCCATTGGTTGACATTAAAAAAAAAAATTATAAGAAAAGAAATTATTTGGCTTGCAAAACCGAAGATTGTATACACTTGTAAGAGTATGAAGAATAGAATTTATTAATTTTAGAAGTTGCAAATTGAGTTTTGACAACTTTCTAGCTTTGTCAAAATTCATTACGAATTGCTTATTGTTCTTGGTTTGAGCTATAAATTAATTTTCCATTCAAATCAAAATAAATACAATTTTTGATTGCTTCTTAGGTATTTTTTGATATTCTGATATTTTTCTATACTCTGAGTGACTTCAAACAGATATAACTTCTTTCAATTTTCATTCGGAATGGTGTTTTGGTCATGGTTTGACTTATAAATTGTTTTCCCATTTAAAACTAAATTTAAAATTTTTTAGCTTTTTTAGAGGTACTTTCCGATACTTTTTTTCTATAAAGGCTACCCTTAGAGACTTCATATCCCCATAACTCAAAATTCATCCAACTTTCATTCGGAATGGCATTCCAATTCGTATCTTCAAATAAAATTGTTGACTCCTTTTTTCTGTATTTTTTGACCCGTGATTTCTTTAATATTGGAAATTTACCAAAATGCTGCTAAAAATAATCAATATAGAATTATTGCAAATATTACAAGAAAAGAAAGAGCAGACCAATATATTGGAAGCATTTATAACCATCCTGGACTTGTTTGCACTATTATAAGTACTTTCTTTCCCATGGCTTGGTAAAAAGATAATATATTTTACAGAATACTGTGACACAGTCTTAAAACTAAAAGTTCGAAATTCTTAAAAAAAAGTTTTCGAATGAAGAGTGTGATATTTGTCAATGAACAAAAGAATTTCTCATACAACAACTGAATCTTTATTATGACATATAAATCCAATAAGTAAATACTCTATTCAGAAAATTAAAGCAGCTGTGATGGGCTCAATAGCTCTTGACTGTAGACACAGGATAAATAGATTCTATGGGCTGTCCATCTTAACCCATTTTAAGCTCTAAGGCTTTTTTCAAACCCCATCTGCAGACCAAATAAAATAAGGAGACAAAGAGTTTATTTTACTTTTTTAGTTTTTTTTAGTTTTTATTTTATCTTAAAAGCCAACATTTCAAACTAAAATATAGCGTCTTTACTTTTATTAGTTCAGTTGAATAAAGGTTTTTTTTTTAAATTTGTTTAGTTATTAAAAAAATGGGCTAACATTTATATAATTAATGATTATGCTTGAACAGTTAATTTTATTCGATTTTAAAAAAATTCCCAGGAATTAACGATTGTATTTATTAAGAATATATAACTCTTATAAGATCGCTATTGTCTGCTTTTGAGAGTTACAAATATCGTAAGAAAATTGTTATGCCCTTCGACAAAGTACTAACAGCTTCAATGACAAGTGCCATTGAAAAAGAATTACATAAAATATATATAGTCATTTAAGGCAGATTTACACAACAATTTGTTTGCCAGACAAACAAGATGTTTTGCTAGATTTAATTTGATTTATTTTTTAAGTTTCACAAGTATAAACTGACAATTTCTAAAGTTCAGCGAGAAAATTAAGCATGTATAGTCTCTATTCCTTTACAAACTCATATCAATTTATATAATATATTTAAAAAAAATGCTAGTCTGTGTAAACGGGTCTTATATGCCAGCACATCCTTTACTGCAAGTCTGCGACTTTAATATTATATCAGTGCATTCAATTTGGCAATGCAAGAGTTTTTCAATTGCCTTCTGCAATGGAAAAACAATTTTCCCCTTTTTTTTATTATTTATGTCTTTTATTTTGGCTCCGCCTGGCGACCATTATCGAAAATTTGCAAATATAAAAATGTAATTGACTTTAATAGCATTTCGATTGTGGCAAACAAACAATTGCAAAAAATATTGTAATAAATAAAAAGTAAATGTCATAAATAAGTCCATTAATGGACTCATGTCAGCGTATGACAATTTAATTTTATTAGCATTCGCATAACATTTATATACATATATGAATATAGAGGTAGAAAAGCTGAAAATGTTCTTTAAATAATTATAAATATTTAATGAAAACTTTACGTAAATAATTTAGATATTTTGCAATGAATTGATTTTAAATATGCTAGACAATTGATTGATGCGTGGTGTTGTAGCTTAATTTATAATTTTTAATTTGTGCTAATAAAATAAATTTAAAACTGTTTACAAAATTTTATGTGTTTAATTTATGACATTGAAGGAAAGCTGCATTTTTATGCGAATATTGGAAATAATTTAATGTGGTTTAAAGGCAACGATAATGCAGAGTTTTCTCTGATTTTAATTTTTTTTTTTTTAATTTATTAAATTTTTTTTCTATTTTTTTTCAGCGTTTTTTTAAACGCTTTTTTTATAATATTGTTATAACATTATTCTGTTAGGTTAACAGTGTTGAAAATTGTTGACATTTACATAACTCTGTTAAGTTAACAACATAGCTATTTTTTTATAATTTATTAATATTAATTTTTTTTCTATTTTTTTTTCCATTTTTTAAAACGCTTTCTTTATAACATTGCTATAACATTATTCTGTTAGGTTAACAGTATAGAAAATTATTGTCTATTACATTACTCTGTTAAGTTAACAGTATAGCTTAACATTTTAATGGCAATAAACTTATGTTAAATTCAAATTTAAATGATATCAATAATAATATTATTATTTGTTATAAATATATCTTATAGACTTGACATACTCTACTTAAATTAGCAATAATTCGAAATACCTATTCTTCATGTAACATATATTAAATTGAATGCACTTTATACATATATATAAAGCTAATATGAAGTACACGCCACCGTAATAAATATGCCCGACAATAAACAGCAAACGGAAACCGGAAATGCGTGTAAAATTTTGCAGAGCATCTGAATGGTGCCAGTCTATGGCAGGGTTACTGGATAATATGCCATAGAGTACGCTTACATAGCCAACAAAAATATAATTCAAATAAAAACAACAAAAACAAAAGCGTTGCCGCATTGAACTTCCGTTTTTTAAAGCCAAGGTTGCAGTTTGGCCAACAACAAAAAACGGCCAGCATTGAAATGTGTAGCTAACTTTTGTTGTTAACTTTTGTTTGCCAAAAAATGCCAAAAAAAAAAAACTAAAAAAAAAATAGTTGAGGCTGTCAGCGTCTGTCTAACCAAATAGCTGCGTGTGACTTGTAAATGTGAAAGTGAACAAAAGTATGTGTAGATACATATATGTAGATACAGCTACAAATGTGTAGATACAGATACAAATATGTTATGTATGGGCAAATGGGCGCGTCTAAGCCGCAATACGCACTGAACTGTGAAATTAAACAATGCCAACAAAATCTGTAGCCAAAAATGCGACAATGGTTTTTTTTTTTTTTATTGTAGCTGAGATTTTAAGGCAGTTAGAAATAAGTGCATTGAAAGATATAGCAGAAATCGAGAACGATAGTTCAGCGATAGTTGCAAACGATAGTTTTGATTGCTCTGGGCTTATTATTATTTAATTTTATTTTTTTGTGGGTTAAAAAAATCAAAGTGAGCTTTAAGATCAAATATTTGTTAAACTCCCGATTAAAACCCCAACAAAATAATATTTTCCTCAAAGGTTATTTTATTATCTATATTTATATTAAAACAAGAATTTAATTTATGCACCAAATAAATAATATAAAATTAAAACAAGTATTTAATACATTCACCAAATAATTTAAATTCAAATTTAACAGTTGCAAAATAAAAACAAATAATCATTTTTCTTCGTTTATCATAAATTAAGGTTTCAATTTGAGATTAAATTAATTATTATACGATTTAAGAAAGCCTCTAAAAATGATAACAATAATTTATTTGAACTATTTGAAAAATTGTATAAAAGTTAATATGATACTGTTTTTTAATAGAATTATATATTCATACAAAAGTATTCAACTTTATAAAAGAAAAATATTTATTTTTATTTAATTATAATTGTTATGATCGTTTATTTTGTTGGCATATTTTAGGTAATTTTTTGATCAGATATTAAATAAACTTCCCAATGAAACCCCACAAAAATAATATATTCCTGAGAAGTTATTTTATTAATTTTATTTATGCTAAGACAAGAGTTCAGTATATGCACAAAATATTTAAAATAAAATTACAACAAGAGTTCATCAAATAATTCAATAATTCATCAAAAAAATACAAAAAAATAATTTTCTTCGGTTAAACTAAAAGTCTATTTTAATTAAAGTTTTGTTGATTATATCAATATTTGCAAAAAACACACATAATAAAAGAACAAAGATTTATTTGACTTACAGCACAAATTTTCATATAAATTGATATCATATTTATTTATAGAACTATAAATACTCTCAATTTATGCATAAATGTTAAACTAGTTTAAATATATATAATCGATTATTTTTGCAGCTCTATTGGCAAATTTTAAGTAATTTAGCGGAAAGCAAAAAACGTTGAACCCGCTTTTTAGCTTTAAATGAGCTCGCGCTGTGTCACACGGCGTATACATAATCATTATCAACTGACGTGGCTACCTTGACCCCAACAGAGCGAAAATTGAAACTGAACTGAATGAGAGAGAGTAAGTACTACAATATATTGACAAACTGACTGAATGACTGCCGGATTGTTGTTGTTGTTGTTGGGTGAAAGACAAAACGTGAGTCAGTTTACTTTGACTGCGACCTTCAGTCGTGAGTCAGTCGCAATCTGTCTGCTTTGACAGGCCAAGCTAACAGCCAACAGCTTTAACAATGCCCCACATTATTGTTGTTGCTTGCAACTTGTGGCACGCTCTCTTTGTATAGCTTGTAATGGGTTTTGGGCGTAGGCGGCTTTTGTTGTTTGCTGCCCCTCTTTTGGCCCAAGTCCGCCTGCAACTTGTTGCACACAATTATGTTGCCGTCGTCGTCGGGCGCTCAATTAGCCAGTTAGACAAGGTAAACAATTTTCTATTCTATATTACCCTTTTGGCTTTGATTTTTAATAAAAATATTACGAACTAAAAGTGAAAAGCAAAAGTTTATGACTAGCTGATACTCTGTAGAGAACGTCACACAATTAATTCAATTGCTTTCAAAGAATATTTTCAGTTTCTTGTGTGCCAAAATAATAAATCTCTTTAAGCAAAAAAAAAAAAAAAATAGGAAAAAAATGTTTTATTTGCAGCACAAATATAAATCAATTTTAGCTGTCAATTGTTTGAGTTTAAAATATTTGGCATGGAAATCTTTTAAGTCTTAAGGAAGTGGGAAAGAATTTACCCGAAAATTGAATAGAGAAAAACTGCGGAAATTTCCCTGTGCAAAAAATATAAAATAATTTTCAGATCTTGCTAAAACGTGGCTTAATTTAAAAATTGTATTTTAATTTAGACTGAAGGCCGCCGAATTGCCTAAATAATTTTTTTATTTTTATTTTTAAACCTCTCCAAAACTTACTTCCAAGTCCTATGGTTCAGATATTTAATTTTCACTTTATCAGCAATTTTTTAATTTAATTTTCCTTCTTATGCAAATAAAATTCTAAATATGGCAAATTTATAATGATTTTTTTATAAATTATAATATTTATTTAATTTTTCAATATAATGAAATTATTGTATTAAATTTTCAAATATAAATCATCAGTTTTTTCCTGATGCTATATAGTTCTAATATTAAGAAATTAATTTATTTTTTAAAAAATAAAAAAGTTTATTAAAATTAAAATGTTTTCAGTGATTTTTGCCCTTAATGTTTATTTTTTTTCAAATTCAATTTTATGTAGAATTATACGTTTTATTTGCAAAATAAATGATATTTAACATGACAATCTTTCTTTAAAACTCATTGAAAATGATTTTTAATAATAATAGTATAATGAGGTAAATAAAAACCATTTACAGGGCATATTGCAGTCGTGTCTTAGCACAAATTAAGTTGTTTTTCTTACTGGCAGCTGTTGCTTTAGCTGTTGTTTACTTTGGTGTATCTTTCACACTCAGATTGCTGTTGCACTTTATGAATGATGATGTTGCTGGCACGTGCCACAACTACAACAACAGCAACAGCAACAAACACAACAACTACAACAACAACAAATACATCAGATGCGGTCATTCATTCAGTTACGCTACAATTTGCAGCTTAATCATTTGGCTTTTGGTTCTGTTATGTTTGGTTTTATTGTTGTTCTGTTGTAGTTGTTGTCTTTTATTGTTGGCTAAAATTATTGGCAATGGGCAGCTTAAATGGCTCATTGACGTGCACGTGTCGACAAGTTCTAAATGTTTACTTAATGACCTCAAAGTATACCCTTTACTCACCCTTAACGATTTAGCTAATTAAGTGCTGCAGTTGTTTAATTACTTGATTTGGCTTTTATAATTTGCTGATAAACTGAATATGTAAGGTTGTTTAATAGCTACTATATAGTATGTATATGATAGCAAATATTATAAAGAAAATGTTTCAAGATTGGAATATCTTTCTGTTCATATTTTCACCTTTGAAATTTCAACAAAATTAATTTCTAAAAATCAATTTTTTACTTGCATTCTAGACTCTGACTTAATCCCAAGCTAAAACAGTTTTTAAGCTAATATTTTTTTAATTGAAATTACATATATTTAAAAGTCGAATTAATAAATAAATATAGATTAAAATAATATTCTAAATCGGCTGATTTTTGACTAAGTTAGGAATGTTCAAAGTTTACAGAATATTTGGAAGAAAATAAATGAAAATTCATGGAATAAGCATTTTGTGAAAAATAGAAAATTAAAATTCATGGAATAATCTTAATTTAATGATTTTTATTTTTGACTCAAAAATAATGATTATAATCATAAGTAGGGCTCAAAATAAATCATTATTTCGTGAGAGAATCAATAAAAATTGAAAATAATTGTAATAAATGATACTGATTACTTTTTTATTATTGTAAAATAAATTTACAGTCCCTGGAGTTTTCTATGGAGCTGGAAAGTTGCCAAATAAAATGCATTTTTTCATTTTGCAACTCTCAAAACTTTGTCAGAACTGAGCCAAATTCCAAGCAAATTGTCATTTTGGCCAAGACGTAAGATTATTAAATTGAAATTTAACTTTTAAAAACATTTCTTTTAAGTTGTTTCTTATACAAAGTTTAACTTGATTGTAAAATAAAGGCTGAATACAATTAAAATTGTATTTTCCGTATTTTAATATTATTTATGAGTCAATCTAAGATCTAGAAAATTAAAGCACTTTAAAATTTCATATTTTGGTTATTTAATAAATCTTTTAATTTTATATAAAATACACTTCCTTAATTTTCAACTCTAATTAGTAATAACTTTATCAAATCTTCATTTATCATAGTTTTTGTTTACCTACATTAAGTGATATAATTACGGCTAATATCTTGATGTCATTTACTGTATTGGTCATTTAAACATTCAATGAGTATCTCCAGACAAATCACTTGAACTACGTACGTAGTTTATTGTTGCCTCCTCATGTGGCAGCCAGGTTGGCCATTAGTGGCCGAGACGAGACGCCAACGCCCCACAATCTGAACGCAAGCGAAACGCTTAGCCAATTACTCGGAAATTAACTGCGGCTGCTTACTGGCGAGTGGTGCATACTGAAAAACCGTTAAGTGGCAACATGAGATGAACAAACATACAGCAAAAAAAAAAGAAAAAAAAAATATAATAAAACACACAGCGAATGACGTGTGGAAAGACAGCTTAAGAGTTGCAAGTGGCAAGCGGCGAGGGGGCGAGGCAGTAGCTGTTGGGGCAGATGGTGCAGCGAGCTATGTGAAATATGCAACGTTGATGCGCGCGTTGATTGCACACTGCTTGCTTGCCGCTGCTCTTTACTGAAGTCAGGTTAATTTTATACCCTATAAAAATTATTAAAAGGGGTGTAGGCTAGTTCGGTGGTAACTTTGGCAAGTTAGTTAAATTGCACTAGCTGACATGAAAATTTATAAATTTTTTTTTAATGTATTTTGGGGTGCAGGCTATAAGAATACAACCAAAGGTATTTTGACAATAATTTGAAATTTTTTTTTAATATGTGTATTATCTTATTGCAGACCTATTCACGTTGTATTTTTTCGAAAATATTAAAATTACGAACATTTTTTCTTTTATCACTTTTAGGTAGATTTTGTAAATTGAAATCACTTGTATTTAATATAAGATTTAATTTACAGCACGAAATTGCGAAAGCGTATATTTCATATTGTCATTATCACTTTAGACAAGTTTTTGCGGATTGAATTCACTTGTGAGATTGAAATTACTTGCGATTTAAATTAAATCAAATACACTAGCTGATAGTAATGAAACTAGGAAAACGGATTAAATGAGAACTTTTATTTTTATCAACATTTTAAAAATTTTTAATTCAATTCCTTTTCCCTTTAAAATGTTGATAAAGATGAAACAAGTGAAAACAGGTGAAAATCTGTAGATATTTATTTTTGAGCTTTATAAATTGCTGAGACGTCTTTAATTAAAAATGCTTTATATTTTTTTGTTCGTTTTTAAATGTTTTACTGCACTCCTTTACAATTTCTAACTTCAATCTAAAAAATGTAGTTTTGACTTTTTTTATTCACATGTACACAAATATATTAATAAAATATATTACATTTAATATATTATTTATATATTATAGACTAATTTTTTATGTGCAGTGTAGAGCATAGCAAATGGGACTAAAAAAGTGCTTGCATGCCGAAACTTGTATAATTATGACCTTAAGCTTGGCTACAGGGTATTTTACACTCTAGCTTTCTAAATTCCAAATTTCTTACTTGTTTGTTTTGTTGTTGTTGTTACTTGTTGTTGCTGATTGAATGAGTGCGCCACATTAAGTAGCTGCAGACGAATGGAGGGACATAAGGGACCCCGTAAAGCGTCTGCTAAATAATAATAATAATAATAATCATAATAATAATGAACGCAAAGTACTCGTATAAGCGGGCAATAACAACAATAAGAACAACAGCAGCAACAACAACAACAACAATACACATGAGTAGGAAACGCCGGCAAGCAGCCAAGTGCAGCCAAGCCAGAGTCATGACGAAGAAGAAGAGGAAGAAAAACAATAACAACAAAAAAAGAAGAAGAAGAAGCAAAAAGCACAGTCATAACGTGATCCATGCCCTGCCAACAGACGGCAGCGCTCCACCTTCAATTTCGCCACTCTCAGACCGACTCGACTCTCTCTGTGCTCTCTCTTTTGCTCTCCTTCAGCAAACTTTCCGACTGCACTTGCCCGCCCCGCCCTGCTCTGTCATGACATGCCCAGAGCTTATTGGCTTGCCGGTTGATTCTTTGCACGCGCCTGGGCTCATTTTATTGATGGATTGCCAACTGGCTGCAAGCTGTAAAAGAAATGTGCCACTGACTGCATGACAGCGCACCCTGCGCAGCCCGCCGCCCGCCGCCCATACACCCAACCAGCCATCAGCCCTGTACTTTGCTGCTGCTGCTGCTTGCGCTGACGCTGACGCTAACATTTTTCTTCTGTTTTATTTTTCGCTAAGGTTTTTTTTGCAAGCCGTTGTTGTTGTTGCTGTTTTTTTTTTTGGGCGCTCTTTTTTATTTAATCTTTTGCAACTGCAACTGCACTGCAACTGCAACCGCTTTTGACCCACGAAGCGTGTCGTGGCGCCAGCGATTATGTTTGTTTATAATATGCCTGCTTTGGTTTTTGATACCCTGTACTTATATAAAATGAGTAAGTGGGTATGATATGCTTACTTACAGGTATGCAACAGGCAGTAGAAATTTTATGTGACTATGAATTGTGATATTACATTGTTCATATGGATTTTAATACATTCCTAGCACAGCTCACTCGTTTTTTTTATTTATATTTAATTTCTAAGTATGTATATCATTTTTTGTTAATTTTAATTGCAATTTATCTACATTTAAAATTGCATAGCAATCGGTTAATAAACAGCTAAGTTATTCAAGAAATTGCTTTCTACAAACACTGCTTGCTTTTGCTAACACTAAACTGCTTGAAATACAAAGAAGCGCACTGCTTGGTGTTTCAAGAATATTAATTGCCCATTAAATTGTTTTCAACACCATAATATTGAAATTCAAATTAAATACTGGAAATTATGTAAACTATATAAATAAAAACAGTTTACCTACTAATTAAATAAGTTATTTTAAAAAAAGTATTATATAAAAGGATTTTATTGCTGTTTACAGGGCAGTTTATCGTCGAGCATTTGCGACTAGAGCAATCTTGGTTGTTCTTATTATTTTTACTGAATTGAAGCTTCTGTGTTTTCATACCATATGTTTGTTTATATATATGTATTTATTTATTTCTCTTTTAGCTGCCATTTTAGTTATTATTATTATTTATATTATTATTATTTTTGTTGTTGTTGTTGCTGTTGCTGTTGTTGGTGGCACGGTGCACCGGTTTTGACGTTGCGCATTACTTCAGCACCGTTAAAAACATATTTACAAGCCACGTTAATTCTTAAAGTGTGGCCTTAATTTGATTTATTTAGATTTGCTTCGCTGAACTTCCTAATATATATAAGAATTTTTTCAAATTTTTAGAATTCGCTTCCCGTAATATATCTTTGCTTACGATGGGAATTAACTTTCTTTAAGGTAATTTTATACAAAGATCATAAAAATAAATTATTACAACATACTGTGTGATATATGTCTAGGAAGAAAGCTTTGTAGTTTCAGGTGCTAGTAATATAATTAAATATTAAGTTCGTGTTCTTACACCTTGAACCTAAAAAAAAATGGATAAAAGTGGGAGGTAATAAAATTGTGCAATTTTAAAGAATATCTAGACCATCAGACATCTTTCAAACGTATTTTAATCTATAATAAATTTTATATCTTTATCAAGCTTCTTTTGATTTTTATGCTATGCTCGAAAAAATATTGCGAACATGAAGTTCCCTTAAATGTTCACAATTTCACTCATTGAAAAATTTGCGGATTTAATTCACTTTTAGCTAAAATTCTATTGAACATATGGCCTAAGTGCGAAATAATAATGAAATAAACTTGTGTAAAATTTTGACGAATATATTATTTAAAATAGAAACCCGAACGATCTATAAAGTAAAAATATTATATTGACTTTTAATAAATATTATTTTACAATAGCCAAGATTAATATTAAAACTTCTTTCTCACGCAGTTTCCACATCAAAATAAAATACGCATTGTTATTGAATATTTTATACATTAAATACCGGCAATTTCACTAATGACCACGTTTTGTGAATTGAAATCACCTTGCATTTACATAGAGTTATATTTTATAGCTTACAGATAATTTTAATAGAAACCCGACTGAACTATAGAGTAGTAATACTATCTTGACTTTAAATAAAATAACCAAGATTACTGTTAAGACTTCTTCTCATGCAGATTTCACATCAAAATGATATATGATTACTTAGAAATGCGTAGTTCACTGTTAACCCAAATTGCAAACATTTTGGGCACACATATGGCCAAAATGGCCGCCACCGAAATTGTTTTTTATTTTTTTTATTTTTTTTATTTGGCCACGTTGCACATTCTGTTTGGCCCAAGAAGTTAAAAGTCAAATGTGAGCTTGCAACAGTAAAGAGAAAATTGAGAATTCTTGGGGATTTATGAGCGAGCATGCAAACAAGAAACCGGCTTTGGCCAAGGGTTTAGGCCAGTTGTGGTTGTTGGTAATGGGGTACAAGAGGAGTAAAGGGGGGGCAGGGGAGGTTAAATCAGGCTCTGTCTTAAGCTGGACTGCCTAGGGCGACGTCTAACCAAATACGAATAAAGCGGCAAGTCAAGTGGCATGCAATAGCATTTTGGCTAGCCAAAATGGCCAACAAGTTAAATGCAGTATATATTATTTTGGCCAAATATGGTGATCGCATGCTGTGTGTGCACCAAAGTGGCCAAAAAGATTGTGGCCGACTGTGGGGGGGAAGGCAGAGACGTCGGCAGCCGCCAGTTTTGGCCAATTTTTGCACTTGCGCAAAAAGGTCTCAAGACAGGTTACGCGCCTGCGGCGATTTAACCGTTTTCAAGCCAACATTTGGCTGGGTTGTTCGTGCCGCCAGAATGTATTGGCCTCGCTGTGGTCACGCCAACGCCAAAGCCAAAAAATAAAACCAAGAAAACTATGCAAAAAGGGTCAGGCAACAAAAGCAGCGGCTTAGTTACATTTGGCGTCCATTAGAAAGCAATCCGTCAGTGCGGTTTAGGCCAACAACAAGAGCTTGGCTTTGACTACTTCAGCTGCCTGCTTTTGGCTGATCAAGGCACAGGCTGTGTGGCACAACCACACCCACGCCCTGCCCCAAAACCAAACCGGTCAGCCAAAGTTCTCCTTGACTTTATTACGTATCACGAGCCAAAGCCAAAGCCAAACCAGAACAATGCCGCACAGCTTAAGATACAGATACAAAATAACAACAAAAACAAGATACAAACAAACAAAAATAAGGAGCTAAAGTTGTCAGCCTGACCCAAAAGCACACCAACGCGTTTTTACCCAAAAAGGTTTCTCCATGCAAGCGACACATTTATGACTAATACGTACTGGCTTGCAACAACATGTTGCACAGTTTTTTTCTGATCAAAAATTGTATTTTTTTTTTACGGATTTGGGCGTCAACGTTTTGGCAGCCATTAGTGCAGCAACAGCCATCTTCAGAGCAGGTGACAGCAACGGGCAACATGCCTCAAGTATCTGACAGATGCGCAATGCAGCCCACATACGCATATGTAGGCATGTATCTAAGCAAATGTATCTGGATTTTGAATGCTGCTCAACCTTGCGAATGGGTATTTTAATTTTGTTAGCTAGTGTCGGAATATAAAAGTATATAAAATATATACTTATATATACATTTTAATGATGTATTAGTTTGCTACTTTAAACACTATTCTCTTTGTTATAAATCTATCTATCTATCTATAATTTTCCCAAAAAAAAAAAAAAAACAAAAATTCAATTGGAAAAATTTGTTGCTGTTAATTTAAAATAAATTTTAAAATATTTCTCATATATTCTTAGCTTTTATGGTAGCTATAAGATAAACTGCTCCAATCTATTTTTCCACATTTAAGTAAGTTATATAAAGCACACTTAAATGTGATAAAAAAGCGGATTACTATATCTTATAGCTACCATATAAGGAATTAATTGGAGTTAATTAAGTAATATTCTATTTTTTAAATAAAATTTTATTTGTATTTTAAAGTGATTTATCCTCCCAGAAAAAAATTAGAAAAGTATATATCATATACGCACAATAGAAACAATTGTTAGAAATATGATTAGTTGTTTATATTTTGTTTTAATTGTTATCTCAATTACGACTGTAAATTGGTAACTGAATCCAAGCTTTTCTCCGAAAAAAAATGAGAAGAAAAAATTAATTGAAATAAATCGAACATTGTCCCATTTATATATTAAGTAATTATTTTGGTTCCAGGGACATTAGAAATATTTGTTTATTATTTTAGTATATTTATTTATTAACGATTAATAAAATATTTTTTTATGATAATCCAAATTCAAGCCAAACCCAGAGTTGTGTTCTGAATCTAAAATCAAACTGCTAACATTATATGTTTTAATTTGTAGCTATGATTCCCAATAAACGCTGCATTATCTGGTTTAATTTTATTTTATAATTTCTATTTAGATAGATAATTTTGTAGTTTTCAGTGTATTAAAACTTCGGCAATTTAAAAATATACACATTTTTTTCGCTCTCTAGTTTTTGTCTGTTTTGGGCGCTGACATCATGCGACTTTAAAAGATTTGCATAGATTTGAAGATCGCTGAGTTATGTGCTGTGTCGAGGGGCAACATGATCTGCAACTTCGTCTCTGTCTGGTTTATTTGTTTAATTAATTTGTAGCTAATGTTTTATGGCTTTATTAGCCAAATGGGATTTTGTGCCCACGCGCCACTTGCAGTTGCATTTGCTTGCTTTTTATTTTTATTTTTGGTTTCTTACCAAAATGAAGTCATAAAAGATTGGCAAACATTAAAGAAATATGACAGAAAATTGCGCATACGCAACGTTGCACGCCTGTAGACATTGCAGTTTGATCAAAGCAGAAGACAAAATAACATTCTGTTCACAATTTCATTAAACGATAATTTATCTGTGCACATTAAACTTTATGACAGTCAAAATTGCAGCTTCTTTTATTTGACCAGCAATTATGGCACTGGGCGTGGCCCAGAGGGGGGACGTTCACTTTATTACCACTTTTTTTTTTTACTATGACGGCAAGTGGCTTAAACTGCCCTCTCCTTCCGCTGCTTTTGCCAATTTTAAACGTTCTCTTATACTCTTATTGTTGTTGTTTTGTATTGCCCTTCAGCTGTGTCGCTTTTTACCCTTGTGGCCATTTTTTGTGGTTTTATTTGCCACAAGTTTTTTGTTGCTTTTGGTCCCCCCATTGTTGTGGTCTTTGCTTGGACGCCGGGCAATGAAGAGGGAATTTAGCAAGTGCGCAAAAAAAATCTTGCACAGTTTTTGCTAAAGTGCGAAATATTTGAAGTTCATTGAGAGTTAAAAAAAAATGGGAAATTGTGTGTTGAATATTTAAAT
Organism: Hirtodrosophila alboralis; assembly: GCA_035043045.1. Lineage (NCBI taxonomy): Eukaryota > Metazoa > Arthropoda > Insecta > Diptera > Drosophilidae > Hirtodrosophila > Hirtodrosophila alboralis. The sequence goes on from JAWNNH010000339.1 coordinate 182,560, forward strand.
ATTTAATGCGAGCGACCATAAAGTTTATGGATAATAAATTTATGTTAAACATTTTTAAGAAATTGTCTCTATTAAGGGATTAAGTTAAAGTACAAAAGGCATAAACTGTGGCGAAAAATGATTTTAAAATTGAGGAACAATCGATCTTTCTTCATTTTAAATTTTTTGGTATCAATTAATGATTGTTAAAGGTAACATTTAAATATAATAAGAAATTATCAGAACACCCTGAAAGCGTATGAAAATTATTGCATACTTATAGCCGCTGTTTTTTGCACACCTGTGGCTTATAATTCCCAAAAAGTTTTGTGCAGTCAGTATGCAAGGCATTAATGTTGCTCTATGTTAAATATTTGTTAGAATACCCTTATAAGAGGTGAGCTTTATAATACAGTAAGAACAAAAAATTTTTTTTGATAAATAATATGCTCACACTAGGCACAAATTAAATGGCCAAAAATTAAAAAAATAAAATGTATGAAAATTGTTTTTAAATAAGACAGTATAAGTCTGATTTCAGTGAAATATTTTGACTGAATATTATTCTCAGTTAACTTATGAAAATATTTTCTTTAAAGCTATATTAAATTTATTATAACAAGATCTAAAGCAATTGATTAGAATTACCTGTTCATATGTTGACATTCAAAAATTACTTAGTAAAACTTATTAAAGTAGTTCGTCAGAAAATTTCATTCATTGGACTTACCTAAAAATAGAGAAAAATATTTATTAGCTCATATTGAAATATAAAATTGATTAAGAAATAAAAATAAAAAACCAAAAATATAATGTTGATAATGAGCTAAAAGTGTTTTAAGTATTCAATGCATATTTTTGTACAGTAAATGTTATTTTATTTTATTTAATGTATTTATTTATATGCTGCTATTTATGTTTGTTAATAATTATGCGCATTTATGCTTGCTTCCGTTTTTTTTTATGCATTGTGTTTGTTTTAATTTTTAATATTTTTTTTAGCTATTTTACGGACCAGTTCTTTTGATTTTTGTCTAATCAGGCTATTACTACAGGCTACCAGGCAAGGCCATTCGCATTTTGCATTTTTTCAGCTACTTAAAACTAAGCTACAATATATATTTATATACTATAAACTATATGCTACTTATATAAATTATCTTGATTATCTTAAGACTACAATACCAGGTGCGCTTAGTTGCGTTTCAAACGTTGTGCAAATTACAATAATTTGGCAACACTTTTGTGGTCAATAGTTGACTTAGAATATCCCGATGTTCTGTGCGAGCAACATGCAACTCAATCATTTCAATCATTTCAATCAATCCATCAAACTATGGAACGGAAAACGTCAAGCAAATGCAAACCAGGAAGCCGCTGCCAGATCTAATTAAGTTTAGTATAATAGTCTAACAGACGGGATGTTGTAGCTGTATTAAGTCTCTTTGAAAACCTGTCAATCTTCATTTAACTCCAGGCAATGCAAAATCTAAGGAACAGCAACAATTTTTTGTCTTTTCAAATTTATACTATACAGCTGGAAGCTTAAGCAATTGGTAAAGTATTTCTTAAATGTAATTTTTGACAGAAATTTTAAATTTAAAATATTTTGTTTTTGAAGAATATTGTTGGAATGGCAATACGTAAATTAAATAAAAATAATATTATTTTAATAAATGTAGGATTGTTTTATTAAAATTCTGAATACTGTAGAAATTATGCAACGTTGATAAAAAATTGAATTTTTCTTTTAATATTGGAAGTAAAAAAAACTTAAATAATTTTTGAAAAAAAAAAACATTTTATATATGATGAGATATAAAAAATAACTAAATTCTAGAAAAAATTAGTTTATGCAAATTTGATACTTCATCAGCTACAATATTGGCCAATAAAAACATACAATATTCAATTATTATTTATTTTTTATTTTGAACTATGCCAATCAAATTCTATAGAGGCGTGAAGCAAATTGAAGCTCACGAGAACTGAACAGTTGTTTTAGATTACATTAATATTTACATATTGTTGAAACGGTAATCCTTGATTTAGTATAAAAGCACTGTGTAACAGTAAGGCTTATTTTAGTAGCACTTGCAATGGCCGGAATATTTAAGCTAATAAAACCAGCTCCGCTTTCAGTTCAGATGCAATCCAGAGAGTGTTCGACTTATTTGTATAGGGCTATGGAGTTTCTGGGTTGGTTAAAACCAAAGCAGGACACTAATAGATATTTGTATTTATTTTGGAGGTGCCTCGTATTTGCTTTTGCAACAATCTATCTACCCACGGGCTTTGTCTTTAGCCTTGCAACAGAAATTAAGCGAATAAGTCCGGGAGAGCTGCTTAGCTTACTCCAAATATCTGTGAATATAATCGGAGCCTCGGTGAAGGGAATTATAACACAAATACTGTTAAATTGTCTGCTCCAGACGAATTTAATTTTTGATAAATTGGATGAGCAGTTGCAAAATGACAGCGATCGCCGAAAGATTCATAGAACTGTGGCACGTTGCAACAACGTATTTTTAATTTACGGCAAATATTATCTCGCTTATACATTGTCTGGATTTCTGGCAGGCGTATTAACCGGCAAGCCGCCCTGGATGGTATACAATCCATTTTTCGATTGGCGCCAAGGATTATTTAGCTTGTGGTTACAGGCGATCCTTGAATATAGTATTATGTTCCTGATGGCAACTTCGATTCTAATCGTGGATGCATTGCCCCTTGTATATGTGATTATGTTGCGAGCTCACATCGATATCCTGAAGGACCATATTCGTAATTTGCGTACTAATCCTTTTAAAACAGAGGCGGAGAATAATGAGGAACTTGTGAGCTGCATCATTTACCACAAGTTGATCCTGAAGTAAGTTAGCTAATTAAATCGGATATAAATAATATATCTATATCTAATTTTGTACATTTCTACCAGTTGCTGTTATTTACTACGTCCAGTTATTTCCCATACAATTTTTATACAATTTCTATTGATTGGCATGGTTATGGGCGTAACTCTTGTAAATGTTTTATATTTTGCTGATATATTTCGTGGCATATCTTCGGCTGTTTTTTTAATCGCGGTTATGTTGCAAACATTTCCCTTTTGCTACCTGTGCGATTTGCTTGTCAAAGATTCTGAAGACTTGTCCAATATATTGGGTCAATCGCATTGGATCGATGCTGAAGCAGAGTATAAGTCTAATCTGAAGATTTTCATGCATCATGTGCAACAACCGATTATTTTTAATGCAGGAGGCATTTTTACCATCTCAATGATTACAAATATTAAGGTATATATAGTCTTATTAATATCTGAATGCAATTTTAATAAATTCACAATTTACAGGTGGCCAAATTTGCGTTCAGCGTAATGACTATAGTGCAGCAAATGAATCTGGCTGAACGACTTAATTGAGCTCATAATTATTTAATATAATTTGTAGATCTTTATAATACACAAAATATATGCGAACAATACGGAATGTGTAATATAACACACATGTTTTCTGTCATCTACATATTTTTTTACATTTTTTTAATCAAAATAAATGAAATATTTGCATTGACTTTTTATACAAATTAAATGTGTGTTTATTGAATTTTAAAAAATAATTTTTTATATAGGTTTGTTTCACAGAAGTTCTGAGTACCGCAAAAATAATGCCAAGTTGATGAAAAATTTAATTCAATTTTCAGTATTGAAATTAAAAAATAAAAAACAACATTATATAATTATTGAAAAATTATGGTTGCTAAATTCGATAAAATTTTTTAAATTACAAATTCGTATCGTAGCGTTAATCCATTTTAAGCCAAAAAGATTGTTAGCTCCAAGTTGAAAAGATATTTTTTCTATGATAATTAACACCAAAGGATTTCAAATCTGTTGTTAAAAAAATTTCACTTGTTATCGTTTTTGTATTTGAATTATTCGTATATGTTATGAGATTTCTGATTAGAAAAATATCTAAAATATAAGGCTTTTCTAGCACCACCTGGAGCCCAATTTAAAAAAAAAGGACCAAAAGTTAATAATTTTTCCTGAAAGCCAACATTACGAATTTAAATATTGCATTTCAACTTTTATCATAAATATAATTCGATCGAAGAAAGTATTTTTTTGAAATTAGACAAACTTTCCTGTTTGAGTCTAAAATAAGTTAACTAAAACTAAATTCGCAAAAAATCGTTTCTAGTATTTTCTGCTTATATCTACACTATACACGAACCCTAATCTATATTTCTTAGTCATTTTTAATAACAGACTACTGTCTAGTTGCGAATTTAAATGCGATTAACATTCCTTATTTTGCAACTAATTATACACTAAGCGATTTTGTAGAGGCGTAAAGGACACTTAAGCTTGCGAGAACTGAACAGTTGGCAGGACTATTTGCATTGTTATTGTCAAATCATTATTCCTTTAGTTTAGTACATCAATAAACGTCAACAAAGTAACATTTGTAATGGCCGGGATATTCAAATTCAAAGAACCAGCACCGCTTTCAGTTCAGATGCGTTCCAGAGAGTGTTCGACCTATTTGTATCGGACTATGAAGTTTCTTGGTTGGATAAGCCCAAAACAGGACATTAATAGATATTTGTATCTATTTTGGAGATTATTCGTATTTGTTTTTGGAACACTCTATCTACCCACTGGGCTTGTCATAAGCCTTGTTTTAGATACTAAAAGGTTTACTCCTGGAGATCTACTTGGTCTGCTCCAAGTTACTGTAAATATAATTGGAGCCTCAGTGAAGGGAATTATTCTGCAACATTTTCTATTTCTGTTGGAGCAAACAAATTCGATACTTGATAAACTAGATGATAATCTTCAAAATGATAAGGATCGCCGTAAAATACACAATTCTGTGGCACGTTGCAATAACGTTTTTCTAATTTATGGAAAATATTATTTTTGTTATACATTATCCGGATTTCTGGCAGGCGTATTAACCGGACAGGCGCCCTGGATGGTATACAATCCATTTTTCGATTGGCGACAAGGATTATTCAGATTGTGGTTACATGCGATTCTTGAATATATAATTATGTTCCTGATGGCAACTTCTATACTAATCATGGATACTTTTCCTCTCGTGTTTGTGATTATGTTGCGAGCTCACCTCGATGTCCTCAAGGATCATATTCAAATTTTGCGTAGGGATCTAGTTAAAACCGAGTCGGAGAACTACAAGGAACTTGTGAATTGTATTATTTACCACAAGTTGATCCTCAAGTAAGTTATGTTTGTCTACTGTTATTTTTTCTATATCATTTTATTAATTTTCCAGATGCTGTTGTGTATTACGACCTGTTATTTCGCCTTTAATTTTTATACAATTTCTATTGATTGGCATGGTTATGGGCGTAACTCTTGTAAATGTTTTATATTTTGCTGATATATTTCGGGGCATCTCTTCGATTGTTTTCCTAATTGCAATTATTCTACAAACATTTCCTTTCTGCCATCTGTGCGATGTGCTTGCTGAAGATTCAAAGGACTTGTCCAATTTATTGGGTCAATCGCAATGGATCGATGCTGAGCCAAAGTATAAGTCTACTCTGAAGATTTTCATGCATCATGTGCAACAATCGATTATTTTCAATGCTGGAGGCATTTTTACCATCTCTATGAATACAAATTTGAAGGTAGGAATTTTAAGATCTATAATATAAATTAATTGATTGAATTTATTGCGACTTTTAGGTTGCCAAGTTTGCATTTAGCGTAATGACAATTGTGAAGAAAATGAGTTTAGCTGATCGTATAAAATAAGTTTAATATTTATAAATGTTTCAAATAAATTTGTTGGTTTATTTTTATTTTTAATATATTTATTTTTTTAAAATTTAAAAAGATTTGATGATTTTTGTTAATGTATATTAGACATTGACGCTTTGTTTAATGAATTTTAGGCGAAGACATCTCATAATTTCAATTTCTATCTTAGAAATTTTAAAAGCAAAATATTTTTCAAGTATTTCAAGTTTAGCAAGCTCGTAAATCAATAATTTGCGACATTCGTTTGAAAATGCTGTCAGTTGCATATTTTAATATGATTGACATTAGGTGTACTAAGGTTTTGCTTAATTACAGGCCAAAGGAATCTATAGTTATTTTATTAAACACCTAGGGACGCGCAAATTGGCAAAAGTGTTGGCATGTCAAGGATATTGATTAATAAATTGATATTTCTTAAACTTGGTAAAAAAAACCAAGTATATGTCTTTCTAGTCAGAGTAGAACTTGCATTTAATTTTTGATATTTGCAGAGATATTACAAATATGGTCTAAGTAGTATGATTTTGAATCCTGTTAAAAAATGTTTTTGACAAGAATATATTTATACAACATTTTTATAGTCCTTAAAATGCTTATTTAATTTTTTTAAAATTTAAATAATTTGTTTGAAAAAGGCATAAAAATATATTAGCTTAAATTTGATAATAAAGAAAAAGTCTGTTTTTTTTTTTTTTTAAATAATTTAATTTCTTTTGTAAATAAAATAAGTTTTATATTAAATCGTTATATCATTTCTATTTAAAATTTCATTAATAAATCCGTTTTGCTATTAAATGGAATTTTCTGAATTAATTTTTTGTCTGTATTTTTTTTCTTTGAAATAATTAATTTTTTTTTATAAATAAATTCATTATTATATTTAATGGTTATAACAATTTTTTTTATTCAAAATTGCGATTATAAAACCTTTTCGCGATTAAATGGAATTTTATGAATATTATTAAATGTATATAAATTATCAAAGATTTCAGATATAAACTCAACATTTTTGAAAATTTTGAAATTTAGTTCCCAAATTGTTGTGTGAAATTCCACAAAGTGTTACAACAACAGCAGCAGCAGCTCCAAAATCAAACACTAGGTGCCAAAAGTCAACTACCAAAGTGTGCATACACTCTGTAAGTGTGCGTGACTGTGTGTGTGTGTATCTGTGTGTAAGTTAGCCAAGTATCTGTGACAACTACACTCCAGTGGCTGTTTGCCTGCCATTTGCCAGTACCTTGTTTCAATATTGACTTTGGAATGTTACGGTAGCGCAGATTTGAGGCAAGCTTTAAAGATGTTGCACAGCCGGTGGTGGCAAGCAGCAAGTAATGAGGCACCAGTAGCTGCTTGCCTGCCTGCTTGCTTAACCAATTAATTGCCATATAAATTTTGATAGCATTTTACATTAATCAATTGAATTAAAGTCCGAAATTAGAAACCTGTCTGACCGGCAAATTATTATGAATAGGAAATTGTTGACATTCCTTTGGGTTAAATATGCAATTGCAACGGTAACTGCAACTTTAACTGCAACTGGAACTTGCAACTGGTACTTGCAACTGCAACCTGAATTAGGCCCAAGTTGTGTCTACTGATGGCTGATTGCCCCTATAAGGAAGCCAGCCCGTGCCTCGCAGCGCTATCTCTATTACAACAACCAAACAACCAGTCAGGCAATGAGAACAAATAACAAGCAGCAGCCGTGTATCTTTGTTGTTGTTGTTCTTGTTCTTCTTCTTGTTTTTTATGTTTTTATTTTTTTTTTTTATAATTTTTTTTTTCCTTTTTTTTTATAGGACAAACAATTTCCGCCGCCGTTGAAGACGCATAGCGCTGAGCAATCAAAGTAACTGTTATTTTTAAATATCACTAGCTCTGACAAAAATATTGAATTGATTATATATAAAATCATCTGGATTTTTTGATAAAATTTAAAGATTATTTATATTTTTATTTTGCAATCACAGTGACTGCTATAATAGTTACTTTTAAATATAAGTGACTGTAACACAGTGACTCAACCTTTTGATTACGATAATCGAAATAAATGCTTGAAATTTCTCTGATATTTAATTTATAATATTATTCATATACATATTTTTATGATAACAATTAATCTATAGTTGAAATTAAATTTATAAAAAATATCTATATAATAATATTTTTGTTCGTCGAAAATTTTTAGGAATTTGTTGTCTAATTTATTCTTTTTCAAATATCAATTACTTTTGAATCTTTGCATTTGAAGAACCCCCGTAGTAACACAGCTTTTATTGAAAGGAATGAAAGATTTTCATATTATTATTTATTATTTATTTATTTTACACGATTAGCACAAGTTGACGATCATGAAAAATTGGATTGATTTACGCTTATATCCCCGACTTGCGCTGACAAACATCCCCGTGCGCTTGTGCTGATACAAATCAACAACTGATACAAATCAACAGCTTATGCTGACACAAATCAACACAATATTTTTGATCATAAAGTCACTTTTTTGTTGATGTTCAGCAAGAATTAATTATAGAAAATTTGAAATAGGCCGTTTTTGACGGTTTCAATGACAAATCAGGCAAATTTTCGTCAACATAGTTTTTTTTTTATAGATTTCGTTCAACGTTTTTCATATGATTGACAAATTGACAATAAATAAGTGTTGCTGCATGTTTTGTCGATCAGCTTAAAAATCATATTATGCTCAATTTTTTTTTTAATTATTTTTTTTTTATTAAGTGCTGATTCCATACATGTAAAAATAGGATCATAACACAACAGATAAATCGATAAAGTGCAAAATTAAACTGTTATTCAATTTAATGTTAATTTTAACAGAACTCAAACTGTTATTGAGTCTGTTAGATAAAGTGTTAATGGAATTAAACGTTATTGAGTCTGTTACTGTTACTGTTAAAACTTTGCCTATTGGGGGACTCTGGTCTGTGACTGTTAACATTGAATGAAAATGTTGCGACTTTATTTATATTTTATTATACTGTTAATAACGTTATTTATACTGTCAATAACAGAGCTATGGCTGTGAACGTTACTGGGCGTTAATAACAGAGCTGTAACTGCGGTAACTGTTACTTTTGTCGCAGTCACAGGATATTGGTCATTTCTAGTGCCGCAGGAGGCAGGCAGGCAATGTGGACAACGTGGGCAACGCCAAATGCCAGTAGTTTTTAGTTTTTAAAAAATGCACAACCTTTTTTTTACGATTCAGCAGTTATCATTATTTTATTTTTTATTCCATTTTTTTTTCTCTATTTTTCTATACAAGACGGTCGTGTTTGCTGCCTGGTTTGTTGTGGGCCAAATAAATTCTATAAGTAATAAGCAAAGATCCAATGGACTTGGTAGCGCTGCTATTGATATTGCTGTTGTTGCTGTTGCACTTGCCCCAACTGGCCGCCAACGTGAACAGTTAGAAACTCAACTGGTTTGCCAGGCAGCAAGCAGCTAAAACAAGTGCGGCCGTGGCAGCAACAGGAAGGGGCAGCAAACAGTCGAGGGGGGGGCTGGAAGGTGGCCATCGAGGCCACAGAACAGCTTCCTCCTCCTCGTGGTACCTTAAGCCAACAAATTCTTGGCCAAAAGGGTATTTCGTGCGATTGCAACAACAACAACAACATGGCCAATGCTTATTTTTCCGCTCAATGCGCCGAGTTTGAGAGCCAGTTCGTGCAGCTTTGCTGCAAGTTGTTTGGTTGCAGCTAGATAAAAATGCAGTTAATAAAACTGTAAAAACTGGACGCATGCGCAGCTACACACACACACAAGCACACACACACATACACACACACACATGGCGCAGGCAAGTGCAACAACTGCAACTGCAACTGCAACTGCGGCGCATTGCAAACTTTTGCGCCTTTTGCAACGCCATTTAATTGCCTGTTTGCATTTCACATGAGCCGCGAGTTGGTGACGGCATTTGAGGGGAACGGAATTGGAGGGGGGCGTTGGTAACAAACTGGCCTAAAAGGGGGCCAGGTGGGCGGCAGTTGGGGTGGGGCAATGTTCGTTCACTGGGCGCTTTAAGCTTGAATATCCATATCTTTATAGAGGGTGCGGAGACGGGGGCTGGGACAGTATGGATCGTTGGCTTTTATTTAAACTGCTTCGGGCTTATGTTTCGCATTCTTTATAAAGACTTTTTGCCAAACAGATTGTTGTTTAACTTAAAGTTTAAACAATTGGATTAGCTATTTAATCAGTTAAGAAACTAATTCAGCTTTAACATGAATCTAAGGGTAACGCATCAGTTGTCTCACAAAAGGCATAAATAAAACTGAGTTGAAGTTATATTAATATAATTATTAAAATTTTGATGAATATATACAGTATAAATGGTAAAAAGAATTGGGAGAATCTTAATATTTCCAATTATAAAAATGTTTAAATTTAAATGACAAATAAATTAACACAACATGTTTATTGAATATCAGCATCATTTTGATAAAGCTGTAGCTGCTGGATATCTTGTAATATAGTTTTATACCAATTTAAAAAAATATTTCAAGAATATATATAAATTAAATTCCAAATCAATCTGGAGTGCAATCTATCGAGAAATTCCTAAGAAATATTAAATTATGTTTTAATTTAATAAAATATATTGAAACTTTCATTTTTTATAGCTTTATCTGAAAATAATATTTTTAATTGTCTGATAATAATAATAGTATAATGAACTTCCAATAAACATAACTTTATCAAAACTTAATTTAATTTTTTTAAACTGAAAATAAAAGTTTTAATATTGTTAAAATTCAAATGTCAAGTTAAACTAAAGGATCGGTTCAGTTATAAACAAAAAACTATGGGTGTTGATTTGAATAAATTTATATAGAAAAAAAATTGTAAAAAAATTATTTAATTTATAAAATTAACAAAAATATTTTAACGAAGTTATTTGAAATATTTTTTTCGATATTTAATAATATGTATTTGGTTTAAACCTTATTTGATCCGAATAAACAGCATACCGCTAGGAAGAAGATAAAATTTACTCAACTCTAAAGAATTTTTTAAGATCGAATAATGATGTAGATATGTATAAAGAAATAAAGTCAAAATTGTGTCGAAAAATTAGTTGCGGTTACTTCGAAAATATTCCTTAAAAATGTTAAAATCGTTTGCATTTATTAATTTATCGCCCGAAAAAATACATCAAAAAAGAATTCAAATTTTTAAACTAGTGTCACTTAAAGAAAAAGTCAAATTAATTATTTTTTTTTTATATACAAATTCTAAGCACTGAAAAATATTAAATAAATATACTGTAGTACATAAAGTGCTGAGATTGTTGGCCAATAAGTGAACCGGCAAAAGCTGACCTTCAATCATTAATGACGACAGAGAGCATAACAAGACATACTCTAACTAAAAGAATAAAAAATGCCATATTTGGATATGATAAAAAAACAAAAACCAGTTGACTGCAGCTGCGACTAAACTAACTAACTAACTAACCAACAAGTAGTTAAATTAGCTTTAAAATTTTGTATGTTGTGTTTCGCTCTTTCTGACAAGATTTTTATTTGCCAAGCAACAACAAAAATTACATCAAAAAAAAAATTGAAAAAAAAAAAATAAAAATTATATAATAAAAATAAATAAAACGTATAAAAAGCATATTGAATTAATTTCGCATTAGAACACGCGCATGCAATGCGGCCAAAACGCAGCGCAAATTGTTAGCCAAATGGCAAAAATGGCAATCCGGTAATCGCCGAACCAAGGGGCGACTAGTTTTTGGGAAGTTGCAAGTCGTCGAGTCGACTCTGGCTAACTACACGCTCCGCTGGCCTTTAACGTGGTATAAACAAAAAACAAAATAAAAATAAAAAATAAATGCTTAAAAAACTTGTTTGCCAAACAACTGTAAGAAAATTCTTAAATTACAGCTATTTAAATTATGCATATATTTTATTTGCATATATGTATGTACTATAGCATATGGTTGTAGCTGGAAAACAATCGATGGCATTGTCGAAAGTATCGATAGTATTTTATAGCTTCCATAAAGTCTTTATTACTAGCGAAATTCTTTGATAAGCTTGTGAGAAAAAAATGAGAAGAAATTTAAACTATGTATCTTTGGAATGTGTTGATTTAATACCCTTAAAGTAATGCTGTCTATCAGCTACAAAAGGGGACAATTATTTAAACAAAAAATTGATTAACAATCAAACGTCTCTTCTATTGAAAGCCATTTTTTTGATATTTGTGAATTTAATAAAATTGTATTGATTTATTTATGATTTAAGTATTTTTCAGATTCTTGGCGACTGTTTTTCAAGTAAATTTTAATTTTTGATTTGCCTTTAAAATTAATAATAAAAAAAATAATGTTTAATTCAATAATGTTTAAAAGTTAAATTACAATTAATAAAAATAATTATTAACTCTGTGACACAATTTTGAAGTTTTGTAGTGCTCATTATTGGAATTTCGCAATCATTTTCGAAGAACTTTTTACACATGACAGGCAAATGCACTTTTTGTGATAATAGAGATTATATCTGTAGAGATAATAAAACTAGATAAAACGATGTTTCAAATTAAATATATATCCATACCAAACATTTAGTATTGGTCAAGAGGTAAGCCTGGGAATCTAGCCATTTTATTTTTTAAAGATTTGCAACCAATTAATCAAAAAGATTCCGTAGTACCAAAATATTTATTTTTTAAATATTTTAAAGTAGTCTCCAATCTATTCTTTAACAGAATTGTTAGAAAAGTTGTTATCAAAAAGGGTATATGAGCAATTTAAATCAAACGTATTAATTTAGTAATAAAGAAAACTGGCAAGAAAAATCTTAAAATTTATAAACGTCTCGTTATAAGTTTAGATAACAGAAGACTTGTATTTTCGCATTTTTCACTGATTGTTCCTTTATTAAATATATTTGCTATAATTCTAGTTCTATTTATTTTCGAAGACTTCGATAAATTTTTAAATAATTACATTTATCAATAGTTGAAATTCAAGCAGAAACATTTTATTTTTTTTTTATATTTTCGCACTTTAAATATGAACTTGAACACATAAATGTCACATAGTCTTTTTACTTAAATAGTAGTAACATTTTGGTTGTAATCCTTAGATTCCCAAACTGTTAACAGTCGTAAAACAGTTGGCCAACATATTGTTTAACCAATTTTTGGCCGTTTATGGCCAACTAAGCGGACATGTTATGGCACTTTAGTGTCTTTAAATTTTTTTTTGCTGTTGTAAAGCATTGTAAGTGTGAACGCCGTTGTTGAATACTTAAAAAATATATATATTATTTGTTTGTTATTTTTTTTTTTTTGAAGTTGCTTTTTGGGTTTGCAATTTCTGCTGTCGTTGCTGGCGCTTGACTAGACCTTCAATAGTAGGCAGGAGGGGGGCGCCTCTTCGGTGTTGGCGCCAGTGTAAACTGAGAGCCCCAAAACTCAGCCCCAGCTGAGTCAACAAAAAAAAAAAAAAAAAAAACCCAGTGAAGAGTTTATTATTTTTACTGCCGCATTTTGTTTAAACAAATCAGCAGAAATGAATTTTTAATGTTTTGGGCCAAGTTTGTTTGGCTTGTAAGCGATTTTCGCTGGCACAAAAAGAATTATTTACAACAAACGAAATGTAAAATAAATATAAATTGTCACGTTTTTTCGTTGTTTTATTTAAATATATATTTTTCTATATTTTTTTAAATTGTTCTATATATTTTATTTTTTTTTTATTTTTCATGCGTAATACTCAGCAATTTTTGTTTTTTTTTGGTTTAATCTATAAATAAAATGTTTAACCAAGGCTGAAAAAATTTGTAATAAACTGGAATTTCAGTTTTTTTTTACGCTTAAAAAAATTCAACTTTTTTCAAAAATAACAATAATGTGATTAGGGATCCCTTGATCACCTGCTTGTTAATTAGCTAGAATTCACAAGCCTGGAATTTATTGTTTTTAATTTCCAGAACGAACCCTTTTAATTATTTTCGATTACAGAAAAAAATAATATATTATAAAACCAAAAGAAAAAAAAATTCTGTGAAAAATTTAAATATTCTATTTCTAATTCTAGAGCATAAATAAAAATATTCATGGTTTTTTAAAAAAGGCTTTATAATTTAGACTAAAATTGTTGCAGTTATAAAATCTTTAATTATATGCGGAATTATGTGTACTGTCTCATATATATACTTAATATATATCATTAATATATCATATTAATTTGATATTGAAAAATAATTAATATATCTTTAAAATGAGATTAATGTACCACAAAACTCTGATAAAATTTTTTTTGCTTTTGATGAAAAAATTATTTTATTTATTATATTATGCAAAGAATATTTTTAATATTATTATTAAAAAATTTCCTATGTTTTTATTACAATTTCTAAGATTTATTTTTATTTAAAATGCTAAGAAGTAAAGTCAAAAATATTGATTTTATTTATTTTTTCCCAATAATTTTAATATGCCTACAATTTCGCCTCTTGACAGATTTGTTTTGCTCTCAATTAGAGAAATATTTTAAATATAATATTATGCAAAAAAAATATTTTAAAAATAATAATTCCAAACTTTCTTTTAATTTATTACAATTTCTGAGATTTTTTCTGTTTCACAATTAAAAAACCGAAAATGTAAAATCAACCATTTGTTTATTATATATTTCTTTCATTTTATTATATTTTTTTTTTTCTAAAAATGTTAATATGCCTACACCTTCGCCTAAATGTAAATGTACTTTGCTGTTATTGTTGTTGTCGTTTTTGAAGGTTAAAAGAGCAAAAAAAAAATGTAAAAATAAATATATATATATATATATACACCGTTTACTTTATTGCCAAATTAGTGGGTCGAAGACAAACAGATCCACTAGACGGACCGACTGATATAACCAGCACAACTATAAAAATAACAACAATATTTCCACTCTCCGGCTCCCCTCTCGGCTATTTAGCATAAAATGTGTGTCAGCAAGGTAAAGGGCGTTCAACACAATACACCTCTCCACCTCCCTGCCTACCTGTCTGCCCCTCTATCCACCTTTAAAAACAACAACAATCTCAATATACATATATAACCGCCCGCAATGATATACAGTCCGTTGTAAAATCATTTGAATACCTAATGTGGCACTGTTAGGCCCATTTTACAGTTGTTGTTTTTATTATTGTTTTTTTTTATATTTTTTTTATTTTTTTTTTTGTGTTGGACACACACTTTAACGCATGCAAAATTGGTTTTTGAATTTGTTGTTTTTGATTTTATTGAAATTTGCCTTGGTTTACAAGAAATTTTATGCCTCAATGTCTGTTAGAGTTAGGCCTTGAAATTTATTTGTTGCTAATTTATTGTTGTTACAGGAGCATTAATTAAGTTGAAAACAATAACAAAAAAGTCAGCTTGTAAAAGTTTTGCAGTTTTTGTTTTATGTTTTATAAACACATTATACAAACTGTGCGAATTTGTTTATTGAATTTGTTTAGAGGTCAGTTAATTTGAATTATCTGATATATTTGTTTTAAGAATTTAATAAAATATGTGAGCTATATATGTATATGTAGCTTCCGTGTAGGCTAAAAATAACAAAAACTTTAAACTTTAAGTTTAGTTTTTTTTTGTTTATAAAAAGTTTTTTAGAAATAAAAACATAAAAGTTTGTTAGCTAAGAATTTGAACACAGATTTTACAACATGAATAAATATCAATTTGCAAGGTAAACTTATGATTGTTTTACTCTAAACAAACTGATATTTAATATGCAAATAATTTTAAACTTTTGGAAGATTTAGAAAAATTGTAACTAAGTAAAAACTCATATTTGTTTTATTTGTTAAAAATAGGATTACACAATTAGCATGGCTTAATAAACCTAATAAGATGTATGATAAGTTAGAGTTCTGTTTTAAATCTATTAAATAAAGTTCAAATATGATTTAATAAACGTTTTTACATATATAAAAAAACTGTCAAAATTTTCAAATTTAGATTTAAATGAGAAATTAATTTAGAAGTCAAATCATGATCAAAACGCTATTCCGAATGAAAATCGGATGAATTTTGACCAAGCTGTGAGTATATGAAGTCCTTTAGGGTCAAAATATTTAATTTAAAATTAAAATAGGAAATGAAACTAGAGATCAAACCATGATTAAAAAGCCATTTCGAATGAAAATCTGATAATTTTTGACCAAGTTATGGCTGTATGAAGTTTCTTAGGGTAAAAATTTATAATTTCAGTTTTAAATGAGAAATCAATTTAGAGGTCAAAAAATGAACAAAACGACATTCCAAATAAATATTGGATGAATTTTGGCCAAGTTATCGATGTATAAAGTTTTTAAGGTTGAAAATGTTCAATTTCATATTTGAATAAGAAATTAATTAAGAGGTCAAACCATTATCAAAACTCTATTCCGAATGAAATTCTGGTGAATTTTATATAAATTCTCCCCGGGTAGCCTTTATGAAATCACGGCTCAGAAAATACCTAAAAAAGCTGTCCAAATTTTCAATTTCAGTTTTGAATAGAAAATCAAACCGTGATCAAAACGCCATTCCACAAAAATATATTTTAAATTAATTTTGCTTCTGTAGAATGAGTTTTAAGCCTACCAAATTTAAAAATGAATACACAAAACAAATAAAATAAAATTAACTTTCTCCAATAGTTCACAGCTGCCTTGGCATTACCACCCCAAAAACAACCACCCACCCACGTTGCCATGCTAGTTGCAACAGCAGCTGCTTCAATAGTCGCGCCACAATGTTGCACGAGTTTTGTGATGAGAGTTGTCAACAGGAAAACTCAACTTTGGTTCTGCGGTTGCTTAACTGGCGTTATTTTGATTTACTAGCTGGCATATTTGCCACATTTTCACATTGTTTGCTGGTTTTGGCTGGTTGCCGTTGCTGAGCTAGCTGCCTGCCACAAGTTGCAGTTGCAGCCAACCAACCAACCAGGCGCAATATATTTCTGCCGGCTTGTAGCTTTGGCTTACCGATGCGCAGCAATTTTGGCTTGACTGACTCATGATGGTTACTAACATCAACATATATAGATTTATATATACATATATATATGTTTATACAGTTAAACTTCTATAAGTCAAACTTTTCTTATTGGAAATTGCAAAAATCTAACTAAATCAAAAGGAGAAAACCAATCGAGCACAAAATTGAATAACGATTATAATCGATTATTATTAATGTGTATAGATTCTGATTTGTTTGCTACGTTTATCACAACTTTAAGTTGCTATCGATAGTTTTAGTATAAATAAAAATCACTGTAATTATTGTTTACTAAACTAAATTGCCTTAAAATATATTTAAAGCTCTTTAAAAAATTTAGCAAAAAAAAGGCAGATAAATTTGGCTTAGCTATTTAAATCTCCCCCAAAAAACTGTGTCTTCACTTTGGAAATACATCAAAAATAATGATATATTTTCTTTTTACGGACAAATAGTATAATTTTTTTTAAGCATCAATTTAATAAAGTCTTAAATATTTAAGAATGTCTGTAAATATCTTTCTGTTTGTTTGGTTAAAAATGATTGTGGAAAACTCTTCGAAATTCTAAATTTTGTTAAAAATGTTATAATATGTAAGACAAAGCTTAAAACTATTATTGCAAATTTTATTTTATTATTAAATTTTAATCCATGAGCGACTACATAAAAATATTTTCTTAGTGCTTATTCAAAGAATTTTTCGTTTCACGCAAAAAATCATTTTGAATCTTTGAGCGAAAATAAAAAATTATTTCTTAACTCTTATTTAAATATTTTTTTTCCACCTAAAAAATTATTATCAATTGTATTTTTTATAATATAAAAACTTCTCTTAAATTAACTTCTTAACATATGGGAAGCTATTTAAAATTTTAAAATAAAAACAATACAAATATTTGGTTTAATTTCAATATAATTAATAAAGCAATTTTTTTAAAACTCGCATTTGTTTGGGTTGCGAAGACTCTATTAAAATATTAATTCATTACTTATTTTTTCCGCTCAAAAATTAATAATCAAGTAATTTTTTATAAGCTTAGGAAAACCCCTTAACATATTAAAAACTATCTAAATTCTAAAATAAAATGAATAAAAATATTAGATTTAATTTCAATAAATTTATAAAGCAATTTTTATCCAACTAAAATTTTCCATAATTCGCATCTTAGTTCTTTCAGTTTAAAGTCTCGAATTCTTGTTCCCATTCAAGTTAGTAAAGTTCTACTGTATTTATATACATACACGTATGTTTGTATTATTATTTGAAACTTCTGGCATCTGGTGTGACTCAATTAATTTAGATGCAAAAGTGTCCAGACACAGACCTAAGGCACAACACGCCCAGTCTGGGGCCCATCACAAAGGCAGCGCTAAGTTGACAACGTCGAGGATTAGGCAAAGTTGTCGAGGAATGTTTATCTATATATACATATATACATATATATTCATATATATATATATATGGGCAGGTACAGCATGAAACGTTCGCAAATGCATTGTGATTTATGGGCGTGAAAGATTTATATGCGAAACTCATGCAAAAAGTAATATTCAAGTTTATTTTTGTTTCTCATTTCTTGACCACACACAACAGTCGCATTTAATTGGACAGCGCACAAAAAAAAAAACAACAAGAAATAATAATCATTAACAACAAATAAAATAAATGTGCGAGTATAAAAAAAATTATAAATGAAATGAAAAAAAATTAATATACATTCTGCATGAGCTAAAAAAAAATAAAAGCAACAAAATTTTTTGATGACGGCACTTCCGGTGCAATTAATGAGCATTTGGTTTGCAACTAAAACTAAAACTGAAACTAAAACTGAAACTGAAACTGGAAGCCATCTAAACTGACAACCTCAATACGCATAAGTAAATATATATTTTTGCATACATATTTAGAAACATTTACAAAATGTTGTGCACTGGGCCAACAATTTTTATTATTTTTACTAGTCATTCTCTGTTTTCTGTTGATAAGAAAAGTCTGTATGCTGGGTTTTAAAAATTCCTATGAGCTTATGAATGCAAATTTTGTTTAAAATATTGAAGCTAGAGCAAATAAATTTGATTACACCATAGTTTAATGCGGTATTAAGATTTTTTCATGAACAAACTATATCTTCCAAATTTGTAGAGCTAAAGGCAGTAAATTTGATATGTATACTATTAATGAACTCCTTGAAATATTCGGTAAAAAATAATTAAATAATTTCGCAGTCTTTTGCCTTAATAAATTAGCAAAATTAATATCTGCCAAATCTTTAAGTCTATATAGTATTATTTTCCTTAAACTTTTCTTGGGTGGTTTTTCCAGCTTTACTTTATATGTATTAGAATATTTTGACAGCCTCGAACAGAGTATTGCGCTGTCGTAAGCTTCCAATAGCAGAAAAAAAAAACTCTTAGTTGTTTTTGCATAATTTGCAGCGACTTGCCAAAATGCTAATGACAAATGCAGCCAAGTGGCTCGGATCTATTCAGGGGGCCTCTTCACACTTAATAAGACATAATTTGTGCATTTTTATTACAGACAAAGAAGCGAGACAGCTTTTTATTTTCCAAGTCTTGTGCGTGGGGGCTCCAGAACCCAATTAAATGGCCAACATGTTTTGAATTTGACAAAGAAAACAAAAAATAAATATGCATAAATGCGATTATTTACAGAGCACAAACACATATTTTATAGTTGTAGATGAGGCCAGGAGGAGAGGGGGAAGAATTCTCGGCCTTTGGGCTAACAACGCCTGCGCTTTCTGTACTCGATCTGTCAAGCAAAATATTGGATGCCTTGGTCCGAGACAGGCGACAGGTTGGCCCCGGGTACGGCAACGGGTACGGGCACTTAGCCGTGTTTTGGGACAAGTTAATTTTGTGGCGTCTTTTGTCTTGCCAGCGATGTATTTAATTTGTAATTGGTGCAGACATGTTGAATTTTTGCACAAGCCAAAATGATAAATTACAAACAGAGGCTACGCTGCGCGGCGAATGCGCAATATTAATTATACGCAGCGTTCTCACTTACTAACTTCTTGTTTAACATTCTAATTAAAAAAAATCAATTATTGAATGACAATTGACATTAGCTCACAATTTGAAACATTTGCTGCGTAATTGATAGAATTAACAGCTGCATTAGATTTGTGCAACACTTTCATCTTCAAATTCAATTGGCATCTCTTAGCTATCGCTTTCATCGGTGATTTTAGACTCTTCTCTTGGCTTTTACTCTCGACCAGGCTAATAATGCGGAAAGTGCTGTCACAGCAACTGTCACAAAACTGTCAGTTGGATAATGAAGCTGGCAAATGCGAACGGCTTGGGCCTCCAATTTGACAAATTACCCAATGCCTTGAAATGACTCTTGACTGACGAAATGCTTGCAACATTACAACATTTATGCAAAATGCACTTCAACAAAGTGCAGAGAAAGTAATAGATTTGCTGATCGACAATTTAAATACCCTGTGAACAGATTTATTGTTAACAGCCTGTTAATAATCCCGTTGTAATTCATTTTAATTAATATTTATTATATATTTAATTAAATAAAGTTCGATACCTTGCATTGTGTATATTTTTTATGAAGTGTGTGATAAAATCACATTGAAAGTATTTTTTTTTGGCAAATATTATTAATTTATTATAATGAAATTCAATAATATTTATATTTTTGCAATTGGGTTAAGAAGGTCCTTGTTTTCAAAATTTTAAAAAATGTTTATAATTTTTTAAAATTATCCTTAATATATTTTTTAATTTTTAAGTGAGACTGTGATAAAATTAAATTGAAAGTAATTTTTCGGTAATGAAATTTTACCTTTATTTTAGAATCTTTGAGGGATATTATAGAGTGAATTGCTACGAAGTCTTGCTGTGCTATATTAAGAAGCTCAGAATATTTATAAATAATTTTTTCTCACCATAATTCTTACAAAAACCAATATTTTTAAATTCTATACCGAATATCAAAATTTATGATTAGTTTTTTTGTAAATCAGTAAAGCTAACAGCTCTGAAATGATAATTTAATTTATTAATTGCAATAATTTCTATGTAATTGAAAGCCGGTTTATGTATGTTTCTGTCTAGCTTTATATCGAAATTTCTTAATTTTATGTTGAATTAAGTAAAATAAAAAGTGAATTTTAATTATTTTTATTTTCTGTATATTATATTTTTTTTTAGAAAATAATAAAATACTATACTACCTGCATGGCAGTTTGAAATTTATGTGGGCATTGAAAATTAATTTATAAAGTTTGTTTTTTTTTTGTATTTAAAAACATAAAAATTTAATAATAAAAATAATTTTAAATTGTTAAAAATAATTGCTGTGCTTTATTAATTAAATTCTATCAATAGTTGAAGCGACTTTTCCCTAGAGAAACAACCGCTTAAAGGCACTTTTGCTACGTCTTAAAAAACACTCATAGCCTGCTAGTTTTATATACAGGGTATAAACACCTTAGGCACGTCAAAGGCCTGCCTCATCATGTTGTTAAAGATAGCCCAAAAGTGTTGGCCATCTACAATATTTGCCGACTTTTCAACTGTCAGCAAAATTGGGTCAAATTAATAACCACAACAAAAATATTATGCGTGTACAAAATGTGAACAAGTAATGTGAAAAAGCAAATATATACATAAATATATAAATATATATATCAACAACAACAAAATAAATACATTTGAATTTTTTACAAAAAATTTAAATTAAAAACAAAATTAAACACTGCGAAAGATGTGTGACTACAACAAATTTACAGAAAGTAGCAAGAAAACACGAAAATGTGACACTTTCAATTTCAATTCTGTTTATATATATATAGGTGTGTGTTGCCACTATTTGTTGGCCGTCTTGGCCGCATTGTCAGTAAAAATTTTGAAGGTAGCATCCCGAGGCGACAGGTGCAAATGTTGGCGACAATTTTTAATGAGCTGCAAAAGGCAGCAATAAAATATAAAATTCTATATAAAAATAAAAACAAATATAATCAAAGTCATATAAAATAATTAAATCCGACATATATTTGGTATTTAAACATATACAAATTAATTAAATTTTGTATAATGCAGCTAAAAAGCCAAACAAGTTTAAATATTGTAAACGAAAGAACTTCTCGACTGTTTTTTATATACTTTGAAATTTGATAATTTCATTTTAGCTATTTTTAAGAGGCGTTTGTGGGCGTGGCAAATATTTTCTAAATTCAAATTTTTAAAGATATTAACAGTAGTTCGTATACCAAATTTCCTGACTCTAGGCATAACAATACACTGGAATATACATATACATAAGTTTTTAACAATTTTATTCTCTTCAAAACTCCAAAACTGTTTAAAAATTTGCTTTTATATTAAATATTTTGAGCTCAATATACTCTATGGTTCTTGGGCAACAGAGTATAACAATAATTCCGATTTATGACATTTACATATATTTATTTTTTAATCTTTTAAAAAATACAGCAAATTGTGCTGCTTTGGAGTCAAAATAATTTATTGTATATGAAACAAAATTAAAAACAATTTAAAGTAAATTAAAATAATTGCCAGTCCAATTTGGTAGATTA
Source organism: Hirtodrosophila alboralis (assembly GCA_035043045.1). Taxonomy (NCBI): domain Eukaryota; kingdom Metazoa; phylum Arthropoda; class Insecta; order Diptera; family Drosophilidae; genus Hirtodrosophila; species Hirtodrosophila alboralis. The sequence continues at coordinate 204,937 of JAWNNH010000339.1, forward strand.
AATGTCACTTGGCTAACGCTACTTTTAGAAGTTCTCATTATAAAAAAAAATTAAAATTAATTATATTAACAACGGAATTAAAATGCATATGTTTTTAATTAATTATAAGATTTAACAACAATGCGTGCATATTGTATTATTCTTGTTGTAGTCAAGATATTTAATGCCCTGAACTCTATAATGAATAATGGGTATATAGGGTATATTAAACAGCCCTAGAAAGGTATTTCTGACCATATAAAGTATTTATATTCTAGATCAGCATCAATAGTAAATTCATGTTTCGTTTGCGTATTAAATTTATTTCAAATTTCAAATACTCCTCAAATCAAGCCCGAATATCTAAAAAGCAAGCCGTGCACTGCTTGATGCGTATATGTTTTTAAGAGTCGTATATAGGGCATCTGACAGTAAGTAAGTATATTCTAGATCAGCATCAATAGCAAATTTATTAATCATATCTGAATAAAATTTATTTCAAATTTCGAATATTCCTCAACCCAAGCCCGAATATTAAAAAAAAACAAGCAGTTCACTGCTTAATGCTCATGTGTGTTAGATAGTTATCTAGTTGTGTACAGGGTATCTGTCGATCGATCATGCTCGACTAGAGCACACTTACTTTGCTGTTTTTATTGTGTATATTAATCGCCTGCAGCTTTTGTCGTTGTTATTGTTGTTGCTTTTGCTGCTTTTGCGAATATTGCTTCCTCTTCAGCATTCAGTTAGACTAACGTAATATAAAAAATATAAAATTTAAATAAACAAAAAGTAATAAACAACAGTAACGTAGCAGCGGCAGAAACAACAACAATAACGAAGAGCAAAAGCAACAAACAAAACGCAAAAGCAAAAGAAAAAATTTCAAGGTCAGCGCCGAAACGTGCATGCAAAAATTAAGCGCACACAAAAAAATAAAGAGCGAATAAAAAAGTAAGCAAAAATGGAAAAAAAAGCAAACAACAACAAAAACAACAACAACAGCCAAAAAGGCAAGCCGAAGAGAACAAGAAATGAGCAAAGGAGAAATCAAAATTTTTTTTTCTCTTTCTTTCTGTGTTTGCATGTGTGTGTGTGTGTGTGTCATTTGGCGCTGGGCTTTGCTTTTCCAATAGCCTGCATATTGGAACTAATTTAAATAAATTCATAAATAAAAATAAATAAAATTGTTGTAATTTGTTAGCTTAATCGTTATTGGGTCATTTAAAATATATTACAAATATATAAGGTACATAAGGTACTACTTATTGACATGATCATAAGGTCAAAGTTATAACCTTAAAGTTTCGAGGGCGCGGAGCTGGATTTATCGGAAATTTGAAGTAATAATTCTTTGCCAATATTTGTTATACCTGATATCTCGGTGTCGGACAGAACTAGATCGACTTAACTGCTGATACTGATCAAGACTATATATTTTAAGGGTTTAAATTAATATTAAGTCTGACTTAAACCTTAAAGCGATCATAAAAAACGTTTAGCAACTTTTTGGATATTAAAATGTAATATCGAATTAGGATGTTATCTTACATAAAAGAAGAAAAAGTGCCTCATAATTAAAGCTTATTTGGCAATATGTACATACATATGTATGCGCATACTTCTGTATATATGTAACTGCCATACATACATAAATATAAAGAAAGAGAGCAGCAGGCAACAGGCCCCGACTCCGGCCACTTGTCCTTGAATGCGAAGCGAAGCAAAAGAAGATCACAAAACGCCAAATGAGCAGCCGAAGTGACGCGACAACAGCGACGCTAGCGCGCGCTGCCAAATGCAGTCAACGTTAACGTTAACGTCAACGGCGACGCCATTAGACGACGCGTCGTGTGCTTTTGGGCTTGGCTGCTGCTGTGCTGCTCAGCAGCGAACAACTGTCGTTGTTTGTTGTTGTTTTGCTGCTGCTGCTGCTGCTGTCTCTCAGCATAAATTCGCAAAGTATGCGAAATTTATTAGGGTCTGTTCGCTTGGGCTGCTGCTGCTGTTGCTGCTGTTGCTGCTGTTGTTGTTGTTGTTCTTGTTGTTGCTGTTGTCGTGTTTCGTCTAATTTAAAGTTCACACACATGCACACACACTTGGCTATTGTGTGTGTGTGTGTGTGTAACTGCCCTGTCGTTTTCGAGCGGACGTCCAGCTCGTACCAGCTAGGCTGTGGCCCGTCCGAAAAAGCTAGGTCACGGGCCCAACCGAGCGGTTGCAGAGAAGTGCATTGCAAATTTCGATCACTGTTATCGGTAAAATATTGAGAGCACGTAATTTTAGCAATCGCTCAGCAATCGGTAAAATCTGCAAGACTTATCGCCATTGACTTGCAATCGTCTTGTTACACGCGCGTGAAATTGTTTTATAGAGCCATGTAAGTATTATTAAATGTATTTATTGCAATTATTTTATATAGTTGAATCCTACTAACCAACTATTTCACATTTTCTTGTTTCCTATGTTTACAATTTGGTTGTGCGTACATACATATGAACATATATGTGCAAAATGCGCTGCCAAGACAACGTTCTGCCGAGATTTTGACGCCAATTTGCTCAGCATTTGCTGCCGCCAAGTAAATTAATGTAAGTGTTAATAAATAAATTTATAGTTAGTTAACACTATTAACTAACTAATATATATTGTTCTATATGTACAGATTGCAGCGCTGCCGCCACTTGCCCTGCCGAGACGACGTTCTGCCGCCACAGCGCTCTGCCGCGACGACATTCTGCCGCCACAGCCACTTTAATAGTGCCATAATCGGTAAGTACAAATGAAAACTAACCAAAAAAAATGTCTTTCACTAAAACTTTTTTTCTTTTTATTTAATTTTCAGAGTCGATGGCTTTCTGCGAGGAAGAGGCGCCTGAAAACCTTTTGCGAAAGGCAATGCAGCTTCAAAAAAAGCGGTTGATACGCCGAAGAAAAGATTTTAAATAATAATGAATAGCAATAAGTAGTAAAATAAAAAAAAATAAATATAATAATTTTCATTTTCTTTTATTTATTTTTAATTATGCCCGCCCTAGTGGCAAAAAGTTAGTCCGCGACCTAGCTGGCGCGGTTGCGAAAACGCCTAGTCCGCGACCTAGCTGGCGCGGTTGCGGGAGCGCCTAGTCCGCGGCCTAGCTGGTGCGGTTGCGGAACGCCAGGTCCGCGATCTACTTCGTACGGTTGCATAGCGGACATCAACGTCCGCGCAATGACATCTGCATGTAAAACGGCATAGGAAGAATACATAGAAAAAAGCTAGGTTGCGGACGGGTACCCGTCCTAAATGCCTAGGCATATCGTTAGGTACGGGCCCGCCCGTAAAACCACAGG
>JAWNNH010000340.1:0-19972 GCA_035043045.1 Hirtodrosophila alboralis
CCGATTATCGCTCATTGCGCCTCACACTGCAGCTCTCTCTCTTTTAGGTACGCAGGTGTGCATTCAATTATAATTGAAGTTAAAAAAAAGAATTGGATGACTTCTAATTTTTTGGTCGTACTGGACCTTTCTGTGGAAATGCCCATATGTAAGTTAAGATTTTGAATATATTTAGGCAAACTGAATGCTTACCAAGAAGATATGTATCTATCTACATACATATGGTTTATGGTATATATATATATTTGTGTATTTGTATATTTTCGTATTGTAGGCTCTCAAAAAAAAATTCTCTGGCTATTCGATGCCAAATACGATGCCTTTGCGTGTGGCAGATACTGAAATGAATATGAATTTGGCTGGGTCAGAAGTGGCAGCAGTGGGAGGGCTGCTGGCAAAGGATCCGAGCGCCTCGTTGACTGAGAGAAAGAGATTTATGCCAGCTACAACAAGAACAACAACAATAAAAAAAGTAAGCAACAGCAACAACAAGAGCAATTAAAACAGCGGCAACAACAAATAAGAATGTGATAAAAATAAAACAAAAGTGAGAAGCCGTCATCGCCAACAAGGTGGCCCACAATCTCTCCCAAGCTCCCCAAACACCCATCACACCCCCTTGGCGCCCACGTACTGGAACCAGCGGCAGAGACCGCTCTGTCTCAGTCTCTGCTCCGTGCGAAAAATGGAAATAAATGGCGACGGGCGCTTTTAATGACGCAGCTAAAGCGAAAGACGTTGGCCCACTTGCCAACGGTGGTAGGGGGGAGGAAGAAGGTGCGAGCAAAGTGTGCAAAAAGCATCCGAGCCATGTTTGCTTATGTCCTGGGCCTTTCACTTCAAATGTATTAATAATTGCCTAATGTCTAATTAGCCATGCAATCTACGCAAACATACACACACACACACATCCATACACACACACACACACATCGGCAGCAGCGTAAGTGTAAGTGTGATTGTGTGTGACCGTTCTTTGGTTCAGCTTAAAAAGCCAAAGCCAAAGCCAAAGCCGAAACTAAAGTCAGAGCCAAGTTCCATTCGTTGTCCCTTTGTGCAGTTAAACAATTTTGGAAACGAGCAATTTACCGGCGCCAAGAAATGCCAAAAAAACAAAAAAAAAAAAATTGCGTATAAACCGCGCAAGCCAGCTAACCGGGCACATACCACCACCCCCTATGGTCTACAAGCGCTTCTCAACCACATTTTTACTCTCTTCCCTTCCTTTGGTATATTTCCATCTCTGTCTACCTTGCCTTTTCACTTTTCTCGTTGTCTGTTTTTCTTTGCTCAACAAGACAAAAACTCTGCGCCTGGTACTTTCAACTGCTTCGTGCGTGAGAGAAAATTTCCCTTCATGTGATTTTGTTTTTCTCGCATGCTATAAATTTTTCTTGCCTTTCCACAACTCAAGTCGATATGCACTCTGTTGATCGCAAATTAAGCAAAGAGCAAGCGCAATAGCTTTTTCAGCTATTATTTTTTGCAATTTCTCACCAACACCTGTTCCACCTGTTGATTCATGCTTACGTACGCAATGACACTGTCAATCAATATAACAATAAAACTGAATAAGTTGAACAAATAACAAGAAAAAACGGCTATCTTCGCACGCCGAAGCTATATACCCTTGCAATGGTCTCCTTAGAAGAAAGTTTTTCATACGAACACTTTTCGACCGATTGCTCCTATAGGTGCTATAAAATATAGAAGTCCGATTTTGTTCAAACTTGCTCAAATTGTATAAATCCTAATTCTACATCGATATGCCAAGTTTGGTTTTGATATTTAAAAGAAAATAAAAGAAGATTTCCATACGAGAACTTTTCGACCGATTGTTCCTATGGAATACTTCATTTTCATGAAAAGTGTTTGTATGAACAACTTTTTGATTTCTTAATGATATCAATATCAAACTTGGCATATCGATCCATATTTACGATTTGTACAATCTGACCAAGTTTAATAAAAATCGGACCACCGTATCATATAGCTGCCATAGGAACAATTGGGACAAAAATAAATTATTCGATGCAAAGTTATTCAATTTTCTCAAAAGACCATGGCAAGGGTATATAGCCGTTTCTTTCTTGATTTTTTTTTTATATATTTAATTCCAAAAAGGTACAAAAACTGTAGGTCTAAAAATTGTTCATCAGGCTAGCACACCCTAGCTTACTTTGGCTTTTTCTTTTTTTTAAGCCTTATATCGTATTGAAATTTAAATTATACTTAAATTTGACTTTTTTTTTTATATATTTAATTAAGATTTAATTCGCCCCACTCTAAAATAACTAAAGATAGCATATTGAGAAATGAGTGGTACTGATTTATTTACAATATAACGAAAATTTCGGCAAAATGCATTTTATTTGTTCGGTAAGCTCAGTTTTTATTAGAATTCTATTTGGTTAACTTAAAAAAATACCCTTTTGTCATCCTTTTACATATTTGGGTATTTTAAGATTGATAAAGTAAAAAAGCCACCTTAAAATATCTGCTTTTAATCACTTAATTTAGGATATTAGCATTAAGCCGTCTGAATTTTTAGTTGTAAATATCATAACATAATAATCAAAATTATTTAATTTTAAGAACAATAATTGTAACTCACATATCCTCTTATATATAATGGGTCTCCTCATCATCATACTCCCTCCCCAGCTAAAAAAGAAATTGTTGTTATGGATATTCGTGCCTCCATTATGGAAGTAATAGTTTTAATCATCTAGGCCTTACTATTTCGATTCTTTTTATCTGAAACAGAACATAGCGTTGACGGTACCACATGTCATATGAGTGCGACCGAAATTAATAGCCGATTTCCACACAAACGCGCCACGCCATCGATAACAGGCTAACTCGATAGGTCTTGGATGGTGTTTCTACTGCACTGGATGCGTTTGCAATCAGCTGATCATTTGTTTGCAAGGGGCAAAATTTCAGTAAACAAAGTAATAAATATTCTTTAATTTTAACCCACAGAATTTTTATTACAAGCGCAATTTCAAATGAGCATATGCACTTAATATGAAATATCATGGCAGGTGGGTGCCACCTTGAGCAGCGCCCAAAGGCAACATATGCAGTTGATACTTTGAATTATAGAATGGGGTAATCAGCGGTTACTTCTGTTTTGGTCGACCATCATCACAAATATGATAATATAATAAAGTACATTAATTTCTTGACTCATATGTATATAATTATAAGGGCCCGCTGCTCTGGGCGCTGTCATGAATCTTGTATATTTTAATATTTAATAAAATTGAAGCTGGAAGAAAGGTCATCATTTATATAGAATATTATAAGCTTATGAAACTCTGCAGTTCTTGGAATTGTTTTTAATATATTTGTCATTTTAATTTTCGCGCCTTAATTTTGAAATTGTGATGGTTGAAAACAGCTGTTTTTCTCAAAATTGAGCTAACAGCAACTTAACAGCAACGCAATCTATAAAATTCTACTTAAAACGAGTTGGCACACCCCGCGTTCATTCCAAACTCGGCTTTTTCCCATACCTAACAGCCCATGTCCCATACCTAACAGCCTATGCAAATAGCATAGGACTTAAACGTGCGTCAGGCGATTTTCAATGTGAATGGCAAACGCGTTCGACGCATCCACCAATGGAAATCCACTATAAGTCTAATATCTATTCGAGGGTCATTACGAGGGAATTTTCTTTCAAAATACATATTAGTTTTCTTTAATATTAGCTTTTTTTTATCAATTATTGGATGGCTGATACAGTTGCATAGTGCAATTAGAGTGATAAAGTAACATAAAAATTGGAAAAATCGACTATATGAGCAGTCCAAAAATGAAAAAAAATAATTACTCTAACCCAGTGGGAATTTAGTGCATAATAGAGTAGTAAAGTAGTGAGAAAATTCGAAGTCTTTAATCCGATTCGATACAGGTACTAAACAATGAAATTTTTTTGGTGAGGCGTTGTGTTGTTTTTGTGACCAGTTCGTAAATCGCTCGTGATTGGGTTCTAGTTTCCACTTCCGAATTCTTGCTGCTGGAAGCCTTCCTTTTTTTGTATTACATGCGGCGTTCGCTGCTTAAATAAGGTATTTTGTATGCGTTCTAGTTTTCCTTTCCAATTCCACATGAAAATTCGTTCACGCATTTTTAGTTTTCACTGCTATGTTTATAATTATGTTTAATTACTTAATTAAATATTTGTTACATAGCATAATATAATTTCAATTTCAATTTCGAGTCACTACATCGGGTCGTCGATCAAATACTGGTTGCATTCGACAGCAAGGAGTATTGTAATGATCTGCTCCTGGACATCAGGGAAGCATTTGACCGTGTTTGGCATACAGGCCTACTGGTCAAAATTAAGGACACGTTGCCTGCGCCATTCTTTGGGCTACTGCGGTCGTAGTTATAGACAGTTTGCTGTTCGCTTCCATTCGGCAAAAAATATAATAAAAATCTTTTAATTTACTTAAGAATACATTAGCCCGGGCGCTTTTTTTTTTACCAATATGCTGAAGATTATCCGCTTGTGTGTACTATTCTTTTTCCTACGCTCCTGTAAGCAAAAGCTTATAAAACATAAATATAAATGATAAGGTATGGTAAATATATTGCGAGTAACATAAACTGGATAAAATAGTTTCCCAAAAATACACTGAATAGTACTTTTTTTTTTTAAATTAATTAATCCTTCATAATATTTATTTACCTTACACGACAATTGCCACACTTTTGGCTCATGAGCCCAACTTATGTCAAATTGTGGAAAATGGCAGCGAAAACTGTTAGAAAAACTATTAGATATCATACAGATTTGCCTTCTGAAGCCCTGATAAACGCATGTGTTGCCTTTTTCATGCAATTATTTCCCATTCCAGCTGCCATGCAGAAAGCGTCATTATTTTCTAAATCGCATTTAAAAAAAATAAATATACCTTCCACAGTGATTATTCTTGGAAACACATTACTTAAATTCCCACAAGCACAAACCTGCCATACAACATTTTTAAATTAGATTATTCATTTAGAAGTTATTAAGAATTGAAATGAAAATTTCGTCTAAAAAAATATGCCCATTTTATAAGAAGCTATTTTTTTTGCAATTTTTTTTTTCGAAAATTCGAATTTTGGTTTGTTTTTATCACTTTTTTTAAAATGGGCATATTTTTAGGCAATATTTTCATTTCAATCCCCAATAACTTCTAAACAAATAATCTAATTTAAAAATGTTACACGGCAGGTTGATAGGTTATTTTATTACCCTTTCAAAATAGAAATATAAACATCTTCAATATCAATAAATTATGTTCGGAGTTATTGTTATTGTAAAAGGTATCTCGAACACGATCCCGGCAACCTATTTTTTTAATTTAATTTTCGGAATCAGCGACACATTTTACATATAATTCGACTCTAAAAAGTTCGGGATACAAGAATTTGTTTCAAATTGTTGCATAGTGTAATTTTGGATTTTAATTTGAACATTTGAACCGTTTAAGACTGACAAGTGAAAATAGATTTCTTTTTATCGAAATGAGTACCTTCTTTATCAAAATGAGTATCTTCCCGACTAATTTACACATTCAATATTACCATATTTTCAACTATAAATAAATGTACCAGATGAATGTTTAAAAAAATCTTTGCTTTTCAATTTGAAGTTTTAACATGTTTTGAATTGGCTTCATAAACTTTTACCTTGGCCATTAAGCTAAAAGAAATAAAAAATAAATAAATAACAGAAAAAAGCGCTTAAATAAAAAATGTTAATTGTCGTATAACTGCGAGCTTGACAACTTTGTGCTAAATTTCATGGCATTTAAGCAGCATTTAAATGAAATTAAATATTTATGCAGAATTTAACGGCAAAACAACATGAGAAATTACAACAAAACTGACGCATTGCTGTTAAATGACTGATAAAAAGTGACAGACAAAACAAAATGGCGGCCGTTCTCGGGCACCACCACCCCACCCCCCCTTTTAAACAGTTAGCTCCCCAAGGGACATGAAGCGTATGCAATGCGAAGATAAATAATCCAATTAAAATATGAAAATGTTAAGACGCCAAAAGCGCGTTAACTTTAATTGGGATTGACGAAACCGTTACATGTTCATTTAATCAAATTGCTGTTGTTGCTATTGTTTTATCCTTTCTGCATGAATTTTAGTTTGTTGTTTTCAATCTGCGGCGTTACCAATAATAGTAGACCACATCCAGGATTAAAAGCAGCCACTTGACTGGCAAACAAAGGCGCAAAGTAAAAAGTGCCAGGATAATAATGAAGGGATAACCTACTCATGGCACGATGCCAAGAAATCAGTAATAATAATACTCAAATTTCAAAACTATCTTCACTTTGTGTCATACATACACTTAGAGAAAAAAATCAGAGATACTTATAATGGACTCAAATCAAGTACATACAACATTGCCAATACCTGAACAGGCTCAAAATGTTCTAATTTAAATGTAGCTTACTCATTTTAAAAATATTTTTAAAGTTCCAATGCTAATCATTCTTAATTTTTCAGCAATTCGAAATTAGATTAAAGTCAGCTCCATTCGTGAGTTCAGTTCAAGCATGCTGAATTGTGAATATGTATTCAACATGCCACAGCAATTCATTTAATATTTTATGCATGAATTATATTGATTATAAAATGCCAAACAAATACCATCATCCAAAAAATGAAGCGTGGCGAGCTCGAACCCTCGTCGTTTGTCCAGTTGCTTTAATGGGTAGGTTACTTTTGATATCTCATCTACCAAGGACGCCAAATACACTCAAAAAAAAAAAAAAATGTGAAACGTACATACAGTTGCGGTCAAAATAATAGTAGTGCGTGTAATGTAATACAAAAAACTCAAAATTAAAGGACTTTTAATTTATCTAAATTTTTAATTTTTTTTTTATGAAACGTAAATATATTGTTTATCCATCTGAGATACCAAAATTAGTTAACAGTTATTATTTTTAGATTTAGAATTTTTTTCCTTGCAATAGCCTAAAAAATGGCCGGTCAAAATAATAGTAGTGATGAACAAATTCAAATATTTTAATGGTAAAAACGATATTAAACTAATTTTTTTTTTATTTAGAAGGTTAGATATGTGAAAGACACTTAATTAATAACAAATTTAATAATTTGTTGTTAAGCCTTTATTGTGAAATACCGCCTTAAAATGATGGAACCTGAAGTCCATAAGGCTCTAGTATCTTTTTGGAGATATTGAGTTCCAGGTGCTCTTAACGATCTTCCAAAGATGATTATTATTTGTTGGTGGATGCTTTGCAGTATCCTTGTTGACATCGGACCACAAATTGTCAATGTTTTTCAAATCGGGGGACTACGGGGGCCTCTCCATTACATCAACTTGATTCGATGTAACCCATTCTTTGGCAGTTTTTCTGGTATCCTTTGGACCGTTGTCCTCTTAGAACTTCAAAATTAACGGCATATAATCCGCAGGACAGCGTAGCATAATGTCCTGCAGAATTTTTACATATTTTTGCCTATCTATTATAGTTGTGACCCAATATATGGGTCAAACACCGAAATATGAAAAACATGCTAAGATCATTATGTTCCAAATGTCCTGTTTCACGGCCTTGGAGGTGAATCTAGGCTGATATTCGGAATTTTGTAGATGCCTTACATATTCTCTAGATCCTCGACTACCAAACAACACAATTTTGGACTCATCCGACCACAGGAGTCCTCCATTTCTCAAGGGGTCATTTCAGATGTTTCTTAGAAAACCGTTTTTACTTTTGGACATGTATTTTTTTCAATAACGGAAATTTTCTCAGGCTTCTTGCTACCAGATTATTTTTCCTTAAACATCTACGAATCATTTCCATAGCTTAGTCCATACCTAAGTCCTTTTTTATAAGTATTGCAGGAACATACGTGTCGCGCTTCGAATACCTCTAAATATTTTTCACTAGTTTTTAGGACATGGTTCGAAGTCTTCCATGTTTATCTTTTTTTGGCGAGTAATTTTTGGCGTGTCTCATCATGATTGACGAGCATTCAATCAAATTTTGCACTTCTTTAAAAGTTTTCCTTTCACAAATCAATTTTTTAATAAGAGCACTCTTCTCAGAATTGGAAGGCTTACCACGCCCCTTTGGTGCAACTCTAAGCAAATAAAATTTTATAAACTATATTGTAATTTATCAAATTACAATAATAAATGCCAAATCATATGCCTTTCTTGCTTAAAATAATTTTTTTTTTAGTTTTAATTAGTTCACTACTATTATTTTGACCGGATCAAATTAAGGGTGGATCACGAAAAAGCGCAGAATCTCAAAAATGAAAAAAGCTTTTATGTCCTAATGATACTTTTTCATTAAAGCTAATTCAACACTATGATCTGACAAAGTCAGAAATCAAAAGCTCAAAGGAACCTACGAAATATCAATGTTTTAATTTTATGTCTGGTGGCACTACTATTATTTTGACCGCAGCTGTACATATGAATATATAATATATAAAATAAAGAAACCACGAGTAAAGCTCAGCTGTGATCTTGAAATCTATCGCTGTAGCGATGTTGTATGTTTTCACTAAAAAAAAAATTTTATATCTAAATCCTTAACAACCAATTTCCTCAACAATCAATTGTGTACTTTACTTAAATTATATCGAAAATTATGATTATAAATATTAAATGTGAAAAATACAAAAATTAAAATAACACTTTTTTTTAAGTGTACTTTTGGCCATGATTCAATATGTTGTCCGTGGGCTGTAATCTGATTTTAATGTTGAACGTCGAAACACGCTGTAAAGTGCATAATAAAATTGTAGAAATTTAATTATGCGCAATTAATGCAGCAACAGGATGTTCAGCGAGGATATTGTTTGGCAAGTAGCAGGCGGTGGGGAACAGGCTGAGGTGGGGCAGTGTGTTAAATTGCCATACTGCGAATGCAAGCTATTGATGTCAACTAATTGACAATAACCGAAGCGGCAAATAAATATAGATAATTAATGTTGTTATCGGTCAGCACTCGGTTATTTAACTTTGGCAAATTCAATTTAATGTATTTTTACAAAAAATATTTAATTCTATCATCAAAATATTTAAATGTGTAATATGAATAAATGACAGCAGCAGGCGATCTAAAATAGCTCTGATGATTTGTAAACTAGCCTTCATTTACAACTTTATTATACCTATGATATTTTTAAAGTCCTAATTGTTGAGCCTGAAAACAAGTTTATATATAACTATGCTAGGAATTATATCCGCTTTTGTATACATATTTTACTATTGAGTTTTTCGAGAATATTGTAACCCAAAAAATCGTAAAAAATCACCGAAAAAATATTATTATTTTCTTTATTCAAAATTGCACTACTTAGTTGAAAACTAGTGTTTTATATTTAAAAGCTTGTATGAATGATAAATAGTAGCTTTAATGAAGCGTAAAATTTTTTTAAATCGGGTATGAGATTCTCAAAAAATGATGAAAGAAAAACAGGCTGAAAAACAACAAAAAAAGGAAAATTTTAGATATAAATATAAATAACTCTAAGAGTGCTATAGCCGTGTATACCCGAGTTCGGTACATCCTGCACTCAGTCCATAACCGCAAACTTGACTGCAAGGCTGCACTGCTGTCAGCTGCTTTTTACGTATGTTAAATCTTTAAATAACTTCAGTCTATATTTACCGATGGTAATAAAATTTGGAAAGCATTAGATTTCTTCAAAATTGTGTACTACAAACCGATATGCGGCTATTGAAACTGATCAAGAATATATATACTTTATATGGTCGGAGATGCCCCCAAATGTCTGTTACTTACATTTTCCAAGTTTTTTAAACTCCTTTTACCGGGTTTTATAACCATACTTACTATTTCTTTATTCAAATCACTTCTTTGCTTGTCATCGTCAGAATAAGGCGTCTGGTCCCTTCAGTTGCTCTTATCAGAATGATGATGTGTGCAAGATCGATATCAGCTATATCGATATTATACACGCGTGACCTCTGTGCGATATTCGGATTTGATATTACGATATCAATATGGGCATTTCCTTATATTTCCTTAATTTTTTTATTATAAATTATATAAGCAGAAAGTTTATTTGTGTCTTAATTACACCAAATTGTTTATAATTTCAAAAACTTTTGGAATATGCGAAAACATTTTGTTATATTCTTCCAAGAAGTATTCAATATGATTAATTTGTGAAAAAAATAAATAAATGTCACCAATGAACTTTATTTTTGACCAAAAAAAAAACAATTGAGAATTTTATTTTTAAAATATTTCTATAAATGTCATTTTGAATATCTTAAAAAATATTGTAGGGCACAAGGTGTACAATAGTCGGAAATACTCGTTTATAGAACTCCTTGATTGAGTAGTTTTGTGTATTTATCGCTTATAATTCTCAAATGGCTTAAGCTAAAATTTAAGACGGGGCTGACTGTTTTTTGAGAAGTCGGGAATTCCTCTGTGTAGGGCTGCATTGTTGCTCCCGAAACAGTTCGTCAAATTTTATTTTTACCTTATTATACCCTTGCTTGCTGATCTATATGTAGTTGCACAAATTCCGCGTTCTGGCACATCTACAAAAAATATTTTGTCGTATACGCCTGCATCAGACGCAATAACGTCACTTAACTTTCTTTTTTTTTTAAGCAATTTGGTGTAATTAAAACACGAAATAACGTTTCACTGATATCGGATATTTTAGTTAAAAATTTGATCAATACCAGTTATTTTCGGTCCTTGGTGGATTTACCAAACATGAACGAATTGAATGTGGCATTCGATGTTCCAATCCTTAGTCAATCAATGACACATTTTTGACACTGCGACTCATATTAACCGACTGCAGGTACAATCTGAGCGAATAATCGGTAAAAAAAATGTTTATAAAATTAAATAAGAAAATTTAAGACTTTTTTAAAACATATTTTGTTCTTTGGCATTTATATATTAAGGAATATAAAGAATAAAAGGTGATGTGCCAAATTAATTAATAGCCTACCTAAATTACTTTTATAAATAAAAAATTTTAAAAAACAATCTCCAAATGACATTGTTTTTGTTCGAAGAATTAAAGTCTTTGGTGACGTTTACGGATCCTGCTTTAAAATGTAAAAAAAATGTAATTGGAAGCAGTTATTGTTATCTCATGTAATTGAAGATATTGACATTACAAAAGACTTTATTTAAATTCATAGTATTGGGTTTATTTTATTTTATTTCGCTCATTACAACATTTTTGGATGTTGGATTAAGGGTATTTAACAATTGTTAAAAGAAAAAACTTTCCGATAATATGGGTATACACAAGAATGTTTAAGAATTATATTGACTAACATAAAAACGGGCTGCGATTTTTATATTTAGTAGAAACTTTATCTACAAATTATATATGGCAACTTTAAGCAATATGACAACTACAGTTAGTCTAAATAGACATCCACAGGACCATTTACCGACGCTTCTAGATGACAATTTTTCCAATTGTTAGCTTTATTTGCAGAACACAGTTAATATTTTCAACTTGTCTTTCAAAATTTTGTATGTAGGTTTTTGTATACCATACGCGGATCAAGTTTATTTGAAATTTCCGTTGCAAAGGAGCACCAAAAGTTGAATGTGCATATCCTTATATACATAAATGGATTTTGTGCCCTCTTTCCGAAGGTATTAAAAAAAAAAACTTGTTCTGAGAACTGGCCGCAATTACTAGCAGCTGTTGTCAATTGATAAGTGACTGTAACCATAAAAATGGGTTTTTTTTCTTGATTTTTGCCTATTATTTCACATACATACATATACTCTTACCATAATCTATGACAGGCGCTTGGAGTTCGATACTAAACTTTTATATTATTTTTGGTGCGCTCCACTTCCCCATGCAAAAACAATCAAATATAAATTGTTATGTTTATAGAGCTGCACTTCGGGTAATTTTCATTTTACACATTTACCCTCTTCCATTTTGCATTTCACATTCAACTTTTATTCATATTCAGTTAACTGAGTGCATAAATATACTGAATCATATACTTGAATATGTAGCAACTGTAAAAGTTTTAAAAACGCTTTTTAAAAGTTTGACTTACGACTCTAAGCAGCTTAGGATAGGGATTCTTTCAATTATAATTTAATTTTAAAGTAAAAAACCTTTATTTAACATTAATGGTATTATATTGTAATACTATATTATATTGTAATACTCAGAAATTCCTAAAGGTTTTACCGACAGTTCTCTAGTAAAAAACCGAAAGTGTCACAGAAGTGGCGATTTAACATTGGAAAACAAGTCTTGTCAACTGTTTCATTAGCTTCCAGTGCTACTGCCTTCCAAGGGTTGTCATCACAAAAAAATATTTATTAAATATTCATGCGTAGTTTATTAAAACTTAAGATGAACAAAATAGAAAAGATAAAGTGCTATTAAAAGGTAAATAAAATCAAAATATTTATGGAACTGAGTCTTGATTGTCTTGATTGAACCATTAAATATTTAAAAAATTTCAATTCCTGGCCCACCAAATTTATGATTGTTTTTATGAATACTTTTTTGTCCTTCAAGGTTTCGAAATTTAATATCGAACTACTAAATCATATGAACGATCTGTCGAATGTTGAAATTCTAATTCCATTCTTCTAATTCCTTTCTTAATTGTGTCCACTTTCAAAAAAATTGGATTTTATTTAAATTGCAATTATTCATATTAAAAAACTTGAAAAATATATGTAACAGACATTTGGGGGCATCTCCGACCGTATAAAGTATATATATTCTTGATCAGTTTCAATAGCCGATTTAGCCTAGGCAAATCTAATGTTGATCTGAATATGCTTTCCAAGTTTTATTACGATTGGTAAATATAGACTGAAGTTATTAAAGATTTTTCAGCATTTGTTTTTTAAATCATTTCTTAAGAATTTCATAACATATTTAAGAAATTGTTACGCTTCAGTGAAGCTATTAAATATATATTTATCATTCATACAAACCTTTAAATTAAATCACTAGTTTTCAACTACATTGATGTTTGGTGTTTTTTACGATTTTGTGGCTTTAAAATTCTGAAAAAACCCGATAGTACTAACGATGTAAAAGCGGATCTAATTCCTAGTATAATTATATATAATATTGTTTTCTGACTCAAAAATTAAAAAATTAAAAGCAATTTGAATACCTATCATACTCAGAATCTAAGAAATAAATATGGGCTTAGTAATAGACTGCGATTATAGCTATGTGGCCACTCTTTATGGTCAGCTTAGACTTTAGTTAACCATATCTGGCTAGACATAAACTTTGTAAGCCAGCTACTGTCGTACTTACAAAAACAAAAGCATAAGTCAATTTTAATTGACTTCTATCGAGCGTATAGATTTTTCGTGGTAATTGGAAAATTTGTTTAAGTGAGGTCCTGGTCCGGGCACAAAGTACGCCACTGACAGGGCCGGCGCCAAACTTATTAGTCTCATTTGTTAGACGATGCCCTGGCTAAAAAATGACTGTCGCGATCGCATAACAGACATGACAAGAACAGGCCATCGTTTTCCACTTTTCACTTTTCTGTATGTGTGTGTGTGTGTGTGTGTGTGTCTGTATGTATGCCCACTGTGCTTTCTCATTAGCGTATGGCCATAACAAGTAGCCGTACCGGTTGGGCAGTGGCAGCGGTTAACTTATGCAAGTTACACGTACTTACCTGGTGCCACAAATTTATGTCCAGCTATTAATCAAATCCAGGCAGGCAAAGGGCACGCTGAGAGTTTTGATTGCCACTTACCCACCTGTCTGTCTGGGAGACCGACAGTCTGTCTGGCTGATGAGCCTAAATTTATACTAACTGCCTGCCTGAACTGGCATTCAATTTGAAATTGCCTGCGAAAAGTTGAGATTGAGATGTCCTGAAATATGGGTCGGTTGGTCTGGTTCGATGATGCCTTGTCCTTGTATGGATTGTCTGGTAATCTGACATGGCGCATTTGATTTGCCATTTCTTAGGGCTGCTCGTTAAATCTAATGTCTGCCTCTCTGCCTCAATGTGTGTGTTTGAACATTTCTCTGCCGTTCTTTTAGCGATAATGCAGATAATTATGCACAGACTGTCCTTAACTTTTTGATTTTGTTGCTTATTGTTGCCAAAAGTTGGACGTATTTAAGCTGAACTCTGGTAAAAAGTAACAAAATTTTACTGTAGCAGCTGCAGCTACCGCCAAAGTTTTCAGACCTACATATATCAGAAGTATTGCAAATTGGCAAATTACTTGCACAAGTTTAACACATTTTGGTGTTATAAAAACTTTGAGTTCTCTGCTTCAAAAACCGGGCCAGTTTTTAAGACTTCAAAATTAATAATCGACTTCTATTACACTAGCATTACCGAACCCAACCATTTGTCAGCTGAGTTCAACCAACTTTCAAAGAAATTATTTTTAATGTCTCTCCCAAGTATTGATTTATGAAAATATAAAGTTCGTTTGGTTGAATGCTTACTGATTTGTAAACTTCTTTGTAAATTTAATCAGAAATAGCTGGAGGTATCTAATTTTCACTTAATCGCACTTTAAAACTGGGATACAAATTTCGATATGATATTTATATTCTCTTTTTTTTTTTATTTAAATTAGCAATAACAATTATTTTTAGCAAAATAGTAAAAAATTAAAAAATAAAATTTTTAAATTTTTTTTGACAGTAAGAATAATTTTTAAATTTTCATGTTAAACATTTTCTTCTTCTGTAACTTTTTTTTTTTTTTAATCAAAAATGCAAGTTTTCCTGCCATTATTTTAAGTTTAAAATCATATTTAAAAAAAATAAGTCAACCGATAAATAAATGTACTAAAGACAAGATATTATTATTTTAACATGAGTATATTAATTGATTTTAAAAGTGGTATTTCTGTGGACTTAGTGCACAAATATAAAAAGCCCATAAAAACAAGGACATTTATTTCAGACGTAAAAGATTGTTTTTATCTTTTACAAACTGTCTCATCCTTAATGTCATACATTTGTATTTTAAATTTATTTTTAATCACTTAAGAGATTAAACATTGAATAAGAAACATTGATAAATATGAAAGTCTCACTTAGCTGGTCGCTAAATTGAATATTTCCAAGCATCCATCATCAGTGACCTTTGTAAGAATTTTTTTTTTGTTTTTTTTTTTGGCATACATATATAGTAACTGGTGGGTACTGACACCAAGAGCTGCAATTTATCCCGCGAGCTACTTTTCTTGTAATAGAGTTCTCATGAATTACTCATCACTCACTTCTAGATAATGTTCCAGTTCCAGGAAGCATTCACAGTGTGTTGTCTTTATCTTCCTGTTGGAGCCGTTTAATTTGCATCTTTATTCAATAGAAATATAATTATATGATAATTTAAATCAGGTGTTTCAAGACCGCAGAATAGTAAAAGATACATATCTAGAATTACAATGAAAACATAAAGGATATTCTAATTATGTTTAACATGAATCTTTTTAGCTTTTGAAATAAATTTAATACATATTATGAATTGTTTTCAAATACTGGTTAAACTTAAGTGAAAATTTCTCAATGGTACATACAATTAGCATAATTTTCTTAAGCCATATCGGTTTATTAATTCTCTAAAATATTTTCATAAGGTCATAGTTTTTAGCCAGTATTTAGAAATCAGATATAAGAATTTTTTACACATTTTATTCCGTTTTAATTAAGTATTGTTAAGCTTTAATATAAATCTAATAATGATGTCTCTTTACAATTTTTTACGTTGTCAGTTGAATATTTCTTTGCGAAAATAACGAAATGACTCGAATGCGAAGCATGATTGTCAGTGGTTTGTGGTTTTGGTATATGTTCATGGAAGTTGCAACAAGCATTGGTATGTTGCATTCAAGGTCGTAGGCAGCACTGCAGCAAGGGGGAATGAAGTCCACTTTTCGAGCAAATTAAAAAAATAAAAAATACCAACAAACTTAAAATTTTTCAAAATTATCTCTTTTAATTCTATTTTTCTAATGAACATATCTGATGTAGAACTCCCTTCCCGACTCTACCTAACTACGCCCTTGGTTGCATGTCCTGTTGACGCTCCTTGTATTTTAGCTATTTCATTGCCTGGCTAATGCGCTCATCAACAAAGCCCGTGGACTCCAATGGAGGAGCGTCATTTGGCAAAGTCTGGAAAGTGTTATTTTTTTGTCTTGACAAATTGATGGGCGAGCCTGGTTAGCACAATTGCATATGCTGCACTTATACAAACAGCGAGAGTCCTGTGGTTATGTATATGTGTGTGCCTGGTTACACAAGCAGGATATGTTGATTGAGCGAACAGTGCAGCCTATTTGTTAATGGCTTGCGAATATTGCAGCAACAGTCTGTCACATTGTTGTCGCATTGATCAAGTGTTTAAGAGGAAGACGACTTGGGGACGTTAAAAAAATGTGCGTTTGTTGGTGCCAAGAATATGGAACCTATCCATCAACCTTGCTCGCTCAATGTGAACATGTATCAAGCGACGGAAACACAACAATTGTGAATCAATATACTGCATTTCCCACAATAAGACAGTTGCCAGGCCAAGGCCTAGCCCCAACAACGCAAAAAATCCATAAAAAATAAAAGGGGCAAGAGACAGATGGAAAAAATTCCGATACCATAAACAATATAAGCTATAGCTGCCATAGGAACGATCTGTCAAAATAGCTTAGCATAAACATTTTATGTCAAGATATCACAACCAAATTTCGTTTATTGAAGTATTAAGTATTATTAAGCAATCTAGCCAAGGCTTATCAAAATCGTATCAGTGTATATTACAGCTTCCATAGGAACAATCGGGGAAAAAAATATGGTTTCATGTACACATTAAAATTGACTAAAATTGGGATCATAAAACTGGCAGGAGAAGACAACTCCGACCATATAGTGTATATATTTTGATCAGAATCCAGCTCTGTCCGTCTGACTGTTTGTCTGTCTATATGAACACACAGATCTAAGATACTATAAGAACTAAAGACGCCAAGTTTGATATATAATTTCCTATATACCATACGCAAATTGAGCTTATTTTAAATTACCCCACAAATCGATAAGGATCAATTATAGGATTTTGATATTCAGCATACGCTAGATAGGTAAACCACAGTAGTTGATGCTTTTCTAATGCTGATATAAATACTGTGCAAATTTCAAAACTTTCGCATACTGAATACCGAAGTTCTTAAAGAAACAATTGTTAATGCAAAAGCAGCCACAGCCACCTGCTATACAAGAAAAAGCTGTTGAACTGCTTTGTACTGCTTGATTCGAATGCGTATGTATGTATATGAAAGTAAATGTGTTTGCAGATCTAGGAATGGAACAGGATGTACGGTAGTCGAGTATACCCGATTATAGTATTGCGGTATAGCAATCTAAGGCTGTCATTGTTCAAGTGGGCGAGCCAAAAATTTGAATATTTTACAATGGTGTTATGGAGCGTTCCATTAATATTTCGATTAATTTTGATCATCTTAAGTTAAAATATAAAAAGATCATATTTTTAACAATAATTTTTTTCTGTTGACAACCCTAAAAGGATAGTTCCATTGACAGTTAACCAAACAGTTACCACTGAAAGTTGGAAAATTGAAATCTCTCGAAGTTCTCTGACACCTGGGGTTTTTACTAGAGATTTCACAAACAGATAGAAGTGCTTAAGTCGAGTATACCGGAACACGGTATACCCTGTAAACTAAAATTTAAAATTACACACGTATTCACTTAAAATTAAGATTGATCTTACAAAAAAAAAAGATAACAAAAACAAGAAGGAAACGGCTATCTTCGGCAAGATGAAGCTATATACCCTTGCTATGGTCTCCCAAGAAAATGTTGAATGCCAACTTCGTTTTTGAATATCTTAAAAAACAATAAAGTTTTTCAAACGAGCACACGATTGTTATCTCTCCTACTGATAGGGATCACAAACTTTAAGGATTGAAGCTTTAAAAAACCAATGTGGATATTTAAAAACATATTACAAAATTTGCAAGCTGCGCATGGATTAGGCCATATAAAAGTGATACGGCTGCTTCTACGTGTACATATATTTTTTTTATGATTACGCTGGTTAACTGTCTTAATGCTCTTCTTGTTGCCGCAGTTGTATATACATAGTTAAGTCAAACAGTGCCGAATTCACACAGCGCTGTTATATTTTATATAAATAACTTTGATGTTTATTATATGATCGTTATTAACTTTGTTAATAAACATGTATGCCATAAATCAAAACAATATATTTCAAGTTGTAGCTAAAAAGAGTTTTCATCGATTCGAAATTTGAAATAATCTCAGACTGCGTATTGTATCAGGAACATACGTATGTACTAAATTTTTAGTTTCTAGCTCTAATAGTTTCCGTGGTCTTTGCGTTCACCTAGTGGGTATTTTTCGTACATAATAATTATTGTTAGTACAAATACATATTATGAATTTCACAGTGAATAAAGTCAGAGTATCCCACTGTGCCAACAATGTCAATGACATCGAAAACAGCAAATCGCAATACAATAAACATGAAATGGTTTTTAGCATGCATGCTTCAGAGTAGAAATGTGTGTCTGTTTGAGTGTGTATCTGCCTGATTGCAGACAACAGTCCCCAATTGCGAGTCCAGATCCGGGCCGATGTCGTTGTCCAGACCTAACCCCATCACCAATGCCCGCCTACCCAATTTGGTCAAAGTCAATTGAGGCATTCAGTGTGCAAGCCATGAACCAATCGGGCGCTTTTCACAGTGCACTTGCATTTGCAATTTAAACTGAATTCGCATAAATTAGTAGGATTGCTGAACTTACCAGCAACAACTCGCACGAAAGCTGCAACCAACAACAACGAACAACAACCAACAACTACAATCAAACTCATGATGACAACAGACAAAAGTCGAGTGACAGTAAAAGTGGGAGAGGTCTCCCAAGGTTATCAAGTGGCAACAGAGGCACTTGAAATACTAAAAACTGGGAAGGGCGATAATAACGTCGCTGTTACTTGCCACAGAAGCTTCAAAGTAAAAGTCACTGTCGTGACAAACTATCAAAAGTAATAGCTATAATATTCCTGTCATCGAGCGATCTGATATTTTGGCATTTTTAAATAAGTATATTGTAATTGTGGGCATACTGAAATACATCATACAAATCATGTAGAATAATGGTAAAATGTCTCGCCAAATATGTACTTAAACACATTTTATGACACAAGAGTGGTATCACCAAAAATATAAAATAACACTACAGCCAAATCGCTGACCTATTTTGATAAATTTAATATTAACGAAAATAATTTTAAAAAAAATATTTTATAGCAAGATTTGTTTTCATACCCTTGCAAAGGGTATTATACGTTTGATACGAAACCATATAATATACATACATATTATTCACTTAGAAAAAAGAAATTTTTTTAAGTATAGAAACAGTTTCGATAAAAAAAATAAAATAAAATTCTACAAACAGAGTATAAATCTCTACAAAGAAGTGAAAATTTCCACAGTACGAATATATTTTCTATGATATGAATAAACGAAAAAAATTATGGGTTTATAATCGGAAGTATGGATTTTCTACAATATGAAATCCAGGTGTTCTATGAAATGAATATAAAATTCATTAACCTGCAGAAAATTTTCTATGCTCAATATAAATTTTTACAAAATATGTTTACTTATTTCTTTAACCAAAGTAAAGTAATTTTTGTATTCAAATTTAAAAAAATAACGGATTTTTTTTATTATGGTCATCAAATTCTAGATTTTTCCATGTTCTGTAGAAAAAGTTTTCTAGAGTTATCGAAATAAATTCGATCATGACAGAAAATTTCAACATTTTAACAGCATTTTCTTCACTTTGTGGTAATTAAATCTACAGGGCATAACAAAATTTCTATGGCGCTATTTCTATCCTGTTTTTTCCAACCA
>JAWNNH010000341.1:0-23561 GCA_035043045.1 Hirtodrosophila alboralis
ATTTATAAAAGCAGATTTTAATGTGTATATGAAATACATTAAACTAAACCACTTTCCGGTCATAATGGCTTAATTAAATGCCTTTAGAACACACACACAAAATATCTGCAAATTATTTATACATTTGCATATACAACTGAGTCGCAGTGCGATTCCAAAAAAAAAAATAAAATCAAAAGACAAACTAAGCACAATACCCGTTTTACCCACCCGGTCCATACATAAACTAACTTCAACACCGTCCAACCCGCCAAATTATGTTCATAGAATGCAACACCGTCTCACTTACCAAATTATGTTAATAGAATATTGATAATTGTTGATATGTAGTAAAATTAGTTTACCAGAAAGCAACATAATTAATTAATAAATAAAGTTAATGAAGACGTTTTCGTTTTACCGTCATCACGCAACTCTAAGGGAGCTAAGGTTAGGAATCAAAATTGATGAATTGTATTGAATTTAAATTTTGTTCACCGGTCAAGTAAGACAACAGAGATTTATGTTTTTTTTATGACCTCTTAGTTGAATATTAAAAAAAAAAAAAAAATTTTTAAATCCATACATACATACATTTTATTTTGAGTAAAATACTAATGTGCATTGCCAGCAAATAAACTCAATTGAAGCGCCTCTTCATTTCCTATATTATGAGGGGGGTCAACTTTCTAAATCAGTTCCCCCAATCAGCAGTAGCAGCTGGTTAACCAAATAAAGTCCCTTGTTGCCATAAATTTTGAATCTGCTGTGTCGTGTTTCATATACTGTGACATCACACACACGAGAGTGCATGTGCAATAGCCTAGGCTCTCTCATTCGTGGCTTTCTGTATCGTGCAGAGTACGCACCCTAAGGTACGAATGCATAAGCAATATCGCTATATTAGTCGCACTTAGCTATGTTAAGGCCGAGAAAGAAATTAAGAGAAAGAAATTTTATTTAACCTATTTACACACATACATGCAAATGTAGAAATTTACCCAATGGAGTACGCACCTACGATAGAATAGAAAGCTATTGCCACGTTTCAATTTCACGTTTCTAGCTTCTACCGTTTGGCCTGGCGGTGAGTCGCCAATCAGTCAGTCAGGTGGAACAGTTTAATATACATAGATGCTCGGTCGCCAAAAGAGAAAAAAACAATTCAATTTCATAACATATGTACATACACATTATTTAGATACAAACAAACATACCTTCAGAACAAACATGCTAAACGTAGACAACGAAAAACAAGCACATGAAAAAAATCAGTCGTGTGACCGATCGCTGAGCATCAAAAACACACTTAAGTTTTAGGGATTGTTTCCGCATACGCACATATTAAGCGGTGGCCGCCAAATTTTATGTGAAGCTCATTATTATCATGCAAAAGAAGCAACACACAAAAGAACGAATTAAAAAAACAGCATCAATTTTTGTTCCGGTATTTTTATACTCGAGTATGAAATATAGCATGTATGTTTGCGGTGTACTTATATTTAGTTGCGGTGCACCGGTGTACTACACATGTATGTTCTTTCTTGGGTATCGTATCTCCCCACATCTCTAAAAATGCTGTGTTGACCTCCACTGTCCACTTATTATTTGAGCTAAGCTTTTAGTGTGCGCTTTTTCATACAAGCAGTGTCTTTTTTTTTCAACAGCCTTTAAGTTCTGCTTTCAGCCGCCAGTGTGCGCGCGGTTTAACTGTATGCATCTGACCACTACGTGTTTATTGATTAAAGGGTCACTCATAGTCTGGCACGTTAAAAGAGAGCAGTCTTCATAGTTATTTACTATTTTCTGAAGCCACTTATATTATTATTAAGCTAACCCTAGCAGTTAGCCGGTGCGCCTATTAGTCTGAAATAATAGACAAACAAGGTCACAAAGGGGATATTTGGCGATCCCCGTATGCCTTAAAATTAAAAATAAAAATAAAAAAACTTATATTATTTGCGTGTGAGAGTAATCACTAAAAACGCCATAGATAAGATTAGGCGTTTACTCAAAAGACAAGGTAAGCGCTCTTCTGGAACGGTACCTTTTGCATTTTTGCTGTTCCCACGCCATTGATCAGATATGACTTGACGTATATTTGTAAACGACCTACTTAATCTAAAGTATTATGTCAATAAGCTATCAAATTCGAGTGTGTTCGCTGATATTGGTAATCTAATGTCAGTACATAGTCCAGCAGCAGTAGTTTTCCCGGAGGCTCGTTAATAAAGAAATAATGCATACAAATATATGTACATATATACTATACTATACACGGCACCATTCGAAACAGCAAATGAGCAAATTACCTTAATGAATTCGGCTGCGTGGTCCAATGAAACTGAGTATTCATTTCCGCCGATGCACAGTGGTCGGTCTTGTATGAAATCAGCGTTCAAAAATACTTCCACTGCATATATCAAAGTTAAATTTTTTTCGTAGCTTTTTAAAATTATAATCAGTAACAAACTATAACACTCTTACTACCCACGCCGTTTTCCGTTCATCGAAAAATAATTTGTAAAAAACTCAAAATCTTTTGTTTTGCTTTTAATTAATTTATTTGAAAAATTTGGAAAAATTAATTTGAATAATATTGCAAAATCCCTCGTACTGTACCCTCCACGGGTGCCGACTGGGCAATGGGCACTGGATTTACCTCGGAGTAAACGGGTAATACCTAGTGTCACTTGTGCGCCTACAACCAAGGTAGCGCAGTGTCAAGCTAAGGCAATGGTACGGTATTCCCTAACAGCTTCGGCTAGTCGGAGTTACTGCGACCTGCGTCATTGTTCGAGCGGCCTGGCGGCAGGCTAATAACGCTAGGGGTCGATCCCCCGATAACAAAATCGAAATGGAGGTCGCAAAGGATCAAGCACGGGCTGGGATGCCAGCCCAAAACGTCGGTGGAAAGCGTGACTTCCACCACCTTCGGGCACGGGGAGTTGCAATCCTATCTGCTTGTCGCCAGCGGTCACACCTCTACTATGGTTGGAGCAGGCCATAGTGGTTGCAAAGCTACTGCCATAAGCAACGATAAGAAACAGGCTAAGCTGTGGAGAAGCGGTGCTGTAGTCGATACAGACTCAGACTGTGAATCACATGGCGGAAGCATATCGACAGAAGACGAAAACAAGTTTCTGGTCCCCCTAGTTCGGGAGGGTGGCAGTACCTCTAGTAGGATCGGGCCCAAGCGGACGAAGGATAGCATGAAAGCCAAGTCAAATTACAAAGCGGCTCTCAGACTCAAAGCTCGACTTAACAGTAGCGACGATCGCACCCCAGAGGAGAGAAGCAAGCTGGCGTGGGCCAAAGGAAAGATTAAAGAGGGTCACAAACATTTTGCCAAGCGACCTCGGCCCGCTTAAAAGTCCGGCGGGGATTCTGCCAGCGACGTAGCCAAGCCGCATCTTGTCGTGGCATTCGTCGACAAAAGCGACCCAAACGGCAAGATGTTTCCAGAGCGGTGGAAGTTGGTGGAGAGCAAGCTGCTCGAGGCAATGTTACAAAGAATGGAAACGGCAGGTACCGCAACCATTGACTGCAAAGGTTTCTGCAGTGGCCGCCCCGTGCGAGGGTGCTAAGCTGGAGGTAGTGGACAGAAATTGTATTCTGTCCGCGCAAAAGGCGAAAGTGCTCCTCCTGTGAGTTGCAGGTGTTGAAGCTGCTAAAATGGCAGAATCCGGAGGTTCCGACTGCTGATTGGCAGGTCATTCATGTCGCTAATCCCGATAAGAAGTGACAGCACACGATCCTGCAGAACAGCAAGGAAGCCTAGGATCTACTGTATCCAAGCCAGGAAAATGGCGTGGGGCGTGGGAAGGCGATTTGACGTTGGTAGTCGAGCCACCGCAGCTGGAGGATCCAAGTAGCCATGCAGCTAAAGGTCCTACAGCTAAGCTCACGGCGGAGCTCCTTCTAACCATAGAGCAAGGGCCCGTCGATATGACTTTAGTTCAGGAACCTTAGTTGGCAGCGGGCAACAAGGCCTCCGGACTAAAGTCAGCCAATTACAAAATTTTTTACTCGACTACGGCAATAAGAAGAACTTGATCAGCCATCCTTGTAAGGAAAGGCATCTATTCTTACCTTATGTCTTATTACAACACAGATGATCTCACAGTCGTTGCGCACGACAGTGAGGCACCACCCGATGAACTTAAGCGACTCATCACGGAGGCAGCCCCTAATCGTCGGAACGGACGTCAATGCGGATCACACCGTGTGGGGTAGTCCGGATATAAACGACAGAGGTGAGTCTCTCTAAACTTTTATATTACAAACTAACATAAAAATAGCAAATGTTGGTAAAAACCTACTTATGTGGGCCCCACTTCATCAAACATTTTAAACTTAACGCTCGCAGCAGGTATCGGCGAAGAGGGACTTTCCTTCTCAGACCATAAGTACATCCAACTCAATGTAGAATTCGAATTTACCCTTCCCCAAACAGTATTCAGAAATCCCCGGTACACAGACTGGGAGAAATTCTGCAACACAAAAGAGAAGAAGTTACAAACAGTGCCAATAGATAGATATATAGAGCACCACCTTACCTAAAAGCAGAAAGAGAACCAAGCCGCCTTGGTGGACTCAATAGTTCAACACACAAAGAAAAGATGTACAAGATCTCTTCAAACGTACTAGACAAGCGGTGGAAGAGATCATCTGGAACGCATATAAAAAATTGCTCCGCAACTTTAAGAAAGAAGTTCGAAAAGCAAAACAAAATTCATGCAGAACTTTCTGCTTCGGCATAGAGAAGGTCACAGAAACCACGAGACTCCGGAAGCTGCTTTCAAGCCAACCAACTATACAGAGTCAGCTGAAAACTGAGAATGGTAGATGGACGGAAAGCAGTAGGGAAGCGCTCTTGTGGATGTGCACTTCCCTAGCTGCACAGAAGTCACTGAACCATCCGAGACAACAACGGAATCAGAGAAACCTGTAGTTATAATTAACACGCAAAAAATTCAGTGCGCTATGGACTCGCTCGCGAGCTACAAGTCCCCTGGGTTAGACGGAATATTTTCAGCCATGCTACAGATGACAAAAATCGGAATATCCCATGGTTGCAGCCAATGTTTGAAGCATGTCTAAGGCATGGCTACATGTCTGTAACCTAAAGGACTGCACGGGTTGTGTGACTACAGACCGATAAGCCTCACCTCTTTTCTGCTAAAAACACTGGATGAAATTTTAGAACTACAAATTAAAGAGTAGGCGTGTACGACCATGGAGACAAATCAACACGCATACACAAATGGGAAATCAGTGGAGACAGCGCTACACTCCCTAGTAGCCACAATTGAGAAAGCACTCCACCATCAAGAATACTCAATGGGCGTATTTCTAGAGATCATTGGCGCATTCAACAATGTGTCGACGGAAATAATAATGCGAAGCCTGAGAGCGACAGTACTCCATTCTGCAGTAGACTCGAGGATACACAATCTGTTGAGCTGCAGAAGAGTCAGGGGCGGGTGGGTAACCACATCCATAACTAGGGTGCCGCATAGAGGTACGCCGCAAGGCGGAGTATTATCGCCGGTGCTATGGAACCTAGTGGTAGATGGACTATTAAAAAAATTTTAAAGGAAAGCCTCTAGGATAACTGCATTTGCTGATGACATAAGCATAATTATCACAGGCAAATGTCCATCGACACTCAACTCCATCATGGACTACACACTGAAAGAGATGCTCGGATGGGCCAAAGAAGCCGGACTTAGCATCAACGCGGACAAGACGGACCTCATTCTCTTCACCAAGAGATACAAGGTACCGCAGTGGAGCCCGGAATTTTTCTGAGGGCAGCATAGGTAGACCTAGAGCTCCACCGAACACACAAACACATCAATATTTTCTTGGATAGCCAAGCGGAAATAAAATCTTTGCAGGCATCTCCCATCAGCTCCAAAAATGTCCTGGCATGCTGGGAAGCATTAGATGACTTAAGAACAGTTCACATCTATTGGGTTCCCAGCCACAAGCGCATCGATGGTAAAGAAGGTGTTGGGCTATCTGACGACATGCAGTAGATATCTCCTTACATTCGCTATACAGCGATTTGAAGAAAACCGCCTGGGCTGCAGCTGATGGAAAGTAAAATAACACACCTAGCTGCAGAGTCTCCAAAATGATGTGCAAAACTCGTAAGAAAAAACTCACTCACTTCCTACTGCAACAGTCGAGACGACACTGCAGACTAATGGTTGGAGTTTAGACTCACGCTAAAAAACTAGGAATAACAACAGCCGATGTAAGAAGCCAGAAGTTTCTGAAACCTTGGAACACCTTATTTGCAGTTGTCTAGCACTAGCTCAACAACGATTCCAACATCTCAACGCGTATTGGCTAGCATCACTAGAAGAAGCGGGCAAACATACTACAAATGCGTTATTAAAATACTAGAGGACTACAAAGCTTCCTATCGATCTTCAGCATCCGGCACCACTAAGGACCAATTTTGGTCTATGTACAACCACCACGGTGGTTCAACCTAACCTAACATAATATGACAACTTTGATAACAAATTTTAATTTTTTAAAACAAGTTAAAGTTGATGCAACAATTTAAAAACAAAATTCTTGTATTCCAAACTTTTTGGAGTCAAATTATATGTAAAATGGGCTGCTGATTCCGAAAATAAAATTCAATAAACAGGTTGCCGGGACCGTTTTCGAGATGATCGAAAAAAAGCCATATTTCTTGTTAAAAAGGAAGCTTTAGTAAAGTGATAATAACTCTTAACATAGTTTAATAATATTAAAGATGTTGGTATTTTTGAAAAGTTAATAAAATTGCCTATCAACCTGCCATACAAAATTTGATTTTAATTTGATTACTTGTTTAGAAGATAAGGACTGAAATGGAAATTTTGCATAAAAATATGCCCATATTAAAGAAATGCTAATTTTTGTACAATTTTTTCTTAAAACTAGATTTTTTTGTTTTTTGTATCACTCGTTGGATCTGTAGGATTACTAATTTTTAAATAAATAAAAAAAAAATGTATGTATCAATCGGTAAATATAGAAGTTATTAGCTTA
Organism: Hirtodrosophila alboralis; assembly: GCA_035043045.1. Lineage (NCBI taxonomy): Eukaryota > Metazoa > Arthropoda > Insecta > Diptera > Drosophilidae > Hirtodrosophila > Hirtodrosophila alboralis. The sequence goes on from JAWNNH010000341.1 coordinate 7,036, forward strand.
TGAGTGGGAAATGGAAATTTTAAATTTTTGTGAAAATATTTCCAACGTGGACCACCAGCTGATCCTAACGTGTCTAAGAAATTATCGTTTGTAAAAATCTATAAATAAATGTCCAAGTTGAAGGGATAGATCCAAAGAGTGATAAAAAAAAACCAAAATTCAAGTTTTTTAAGTAAGGTTGAACTATTTTACATATGTCCATATATAGATCGTTAAAAAAATAAATTAATTTAATGTTAAAAAATAATAAAATGGGAATGGTCGTCATTTCAATGTAGAAGAAGAAGACTGACATAAATTTGAAAATTTTATTAATCGATTTAATGATATTATAACTTGTTTCTTAGATATCGAATTTACCAAAACTAAAACGCAAGCGTGTTAATGCAACATATCGATATGGAGATACTGTCACGCTTGACATAATTTTAAATAAAGTCGATGCGGTAAAATCTTGCACTGAGTGTTATATGTGTGGAAAAGCATATCGACAGTTAGATACAACTGATTATGACCATATAGTTTAATCCAAATTTTCATCTTTGACTTTTGTTGTTGTGTGAGAGACTCGTCGCTAATCCGAATGTAATTTGTTGTTGCCTTATTGTTTTGTGTACACTGAAAATCGAAATCTGCACTTCGTTCTCAATCGTTTGATGCATGTATACTATTCGCATTTTTTCATTTGTCATTTAAATTGTCTTTCACCTGGCGGTAATATGTGTGATGTTATATATTTTTCCAGTGTACACATTCCAACAAAAAAAAATGTTCGTTGCATTTGTGAGTGCGATTTATTTTATTTGTATAGGTGCGTGCACATCCATAAGGCAGCTTTGCGCACTCCTGCTTTATACCATATAGCTCAAGGCCTCAGTAGTATTTTTACAATTGATGTTTTTAATTAAATGACAGCTGCTTAGACGAATATCAGATTTACTCAGAATGAGCTTAATTTCCCTTTTCCCTGCACACAATATTTTATCTATATAAGCAACCTTAGGTTTACGTGTATTCTAGACATTAAGTGAATACGCTGATTGTAAATATATTTAGGATTACTTAGGAGCTTTCTAAATAAAAATTAACTTTTAAGAAGCATTGTACACCAATAACACGTACAAAATTAAATATACGCGGATAGTAACTTTGTCAAATTACGATTATTTCCGGTTGTAAAGGCTCTTGCAACCGAAATTAGAAAAATTGTATCATTTAGAAAAGTAAGGCGACTAGTGGTAAATCTAGTATTATGATCTGACCGACAAAATTTTTTTAAGATCGGACCTCTTTATCTTACAGGTCTTATAGAAAGAATCGGTCGAAAAATGTGCTTGCATGAACATTTTTTTTGTCTTCAAGCTATCCGAACCAAACACACCAGTTCCATTTTTATTATGATGATGTAGGCCATCTGACCAAATTTTATCCAAATGTAACCACTATGTATTATAGGCTCCATAACAACAATCATTTGAAAATATTTTATATGAGCAACAATTTTGTTTTAAAAGAAATCTCAACATAACTTACCAGCTCTAAGTTTCATTATGGTATATAGTATTTTTAAGTTTAATCATATTCGAACGATATAAGATGTAACTTCCGTAGGAAAGATCGGTCGGAAAGTTAAATTTATTTAGAAGACCATTGCAAAGGTATATAGCTTCGGCTGGCAAGAGATAGCCGTTTCGCTCTTGTTTCATATAAAAATCAATAAAACTAGATAGTGAAGTGTGCTTAAAAAATTATGACTGAATTCGAACTTCGCCCTCATTCTCTATAACGTGTTATCTGACAAAACGAATGAAGAAAAAGTTTTGCCACGGTCGACGCTTGACAATAACTACTAGACGCCTATACAACACAAAGTTTATCATACAATACTTTCTTCTTCGACTCATTAATTATATTTACTTAGAAAAATTAATAATGCTTAGAGGCTTACTCACCTTTTAGGTACTGGTCAAGGTACGGTCTTTTTTTTTTTTTGGATTTTCAGAAATTTAATTAAGTGCGATTAGTTATAAATCATGGTTAATCAGTATAGTTCCAAAGCACAGCCGACTTTAACATAATTTACACCTGGAATATGGACATGAGTACCGTTTACGCACCAAATCCCAGCCAATCCGTTTTAATGCTTACCAAATGCTCAGCCTGCCAAAAACAGATAAGCAATTGATTATAGATTTTCTTATCGCCAATAACCATGGCCTGTAAATTTGTGTTTGGAAAATTATTTATAACTTTCATGGGCGTCCAGTGTTTGGTCATCGCAACAGCACCGACGTCGACGTCAATGTTGACGACGGCTCAAGTGGTACTTATATATATAGCTGGCTATATAAGCTATTGTACCAATTGGTCACACGATTAGTTAGAAGCGCGTTTAATCTGCACACGTCTACAATTACTCTGATATTGCTGCATTTAATCAGGACCAAAGAGGATTATGCTTACAAGGATTATGGCGCAGTCCCATAAATTAGCACTGCTAACGGCAATGTTACTCCTGCTGCTGTCCGCAACAATTGGAGCACACTCGAATAATGCCAAGGAACTCCTCACCGGACATTCTATACCAATGCATAGCAGCCTGGCTCATAAGTTTTACGCCCTGGCTGCCAAACAAACGACCAACGCCACAGGCACTCATTTGATGAGCAATAAATTCGGGGATCAAGACAGTAATCGAGCGTACGACGATATTCTTTGCGATAGGGATGTGGCACGCATCCGCGACGCCATTGACAATATGGAGGAGTGGGCCCTGGAATGTAAGCGTATTTTGTTTTAGCTTAAGTGTAGTGTTCCTGTGTCCCATTCATAAGTAGCCGCATGTTTATATAACAAGCCGTAAATCAAAATCAAAATCCAATTTGATAAGAGCTGTGCACTTATAAAGTTTGATTAGTGATAAGATTAGACTAATTGGATTACGATGCAAGAACTCAGTGTGACATCAATATTATGTAGTAAATAAATGTAAATCACAAATTTACGATTATTAGCCTCAGTTGCCGGCTATATATGTTTATTAAGGCCCGTGTTCTTATGATTCTGAGAAAGCTTAGGACAGTTGTTACGTAGATAAATGTAACGAACTTTTATAGTTAAAGCCATTGAAAGGTGTAATCAAACATGTGTGCACATACATACAAATAGAGTTCGAGCATACCTATATAAGGTAGAGAAAAACGTTGAAATAAATTAAGACGTTGAAGTGTGAGTAGTCAAAATGTCTTCTTGAGTTTGATTAAGTATTAACTTTAGACCTTTTCTAATTTAACGCTAATGCGAAGCCGTTTTCAAGATTACAATCACTGCTACCTAGGTGACGATATGAAGTCCGTAATATACCCGCCACTATCTATTATGGTAGTCTAAAAATATAACACTTTTTTTGCTTATCACTTTAAGGCAAATCCATCCGGATTGGCTGTATAAGTGGCCCAGATAGAAAATTACTATCGGTTATCGTGGTTGCAGGTGCCTGACATTCATACACATATACATTTGAAAATTAATAAAATTCGTTAGCGTATATACACTGATTGAATTTTAGTGGGTAGAAGCAAATAATAGATATTCCATAACTTTGATTTTGATTCTGATTTTTTGCAGTCCCGGACACATGGGGTCGGCTACCCGTTGGCTTCTTTTGGGGTCATCTCATCAGTATGGGACAGTACGAAGAATGCGTGGCGGCCTCCGCTACCTATGGCAACGATTTACGCGGACAGTATTGTTTAGCGCGCTTAAATATCACGAAGTTCTACAGCAATGTGAAACGTCGCCATGAGGAATTCGCAAGAATTAGCTATAAACAATCTGATCCGGAGATTTTTGAATTGGGAATATGTTTACCGAGCACATGCAGTGCCAACAAAATTGATACATTGCTTAAGTACGCAATTGCGCATTTGTATGGAAATGATGTAATCGATCTCGACTTTCCAATGGTACAGGAAAAATGGTGTAAATATGATGCGCCCATTGAATTTCGTGGTGTGGATATTTTTGCAATGTAAGTAACATTAAAAAATTTAATTTAACAGGATAATCATAATGATATTCGATTATAGCACATTGGAAAAGTACTAAGATCGTAGCCTTCTTTCATTTTGTTCAATAGGTTCATTAGTTTTTAACAAAGTTTAAGTTGTTAGTCGGATATAGATCAACAAAAAGCAAGAGTGCAGAAGCTGAAATATATTTATAAAAATCCCAATAAAATTGAAAAACAATAAGTAAAAGTTATAGTAATTTAGTAAGTAAAAGCTATAGTTAAAACATCATATACTCATTCCGGGATCCCTAAACTAATAAACGTACTCAACGATATGATTGTAACATTAGTATATCAAGCAAACAAAGAACAGTAAACGGAAGTAGAGCATTTCATATGGCAGTTTTTCTACTACTTGGTATAAGCAAAAAAGAATGTTCCTTTTTTAACTTTTGTCTTTTTTGTTCGTTAAAAAATCTTCATAGCAGATTAAGAGGATCTTAGAAAATGGGTGCAAAAAATCAAAACATAAATTTGAAATTATGTCTGTAAGTCGATTTTACAGATTTTTATGGGTGAAAGAAAGAGTATTGAAAATTAGAATTAAATTCCTGTTATAAAAGAAGCTTCTCACCAAATTTGGAATTAAATTTCGTATTAATCGCTTAGTAAACACTAAAGTTAAATAATTAGAAAAACAATTCTTAGGGATACAGCAGTAATGCAACCGCAGCGAAGCCGCGGCGCTCTCCCCAGTGCAGACGCGCTCTCCCCTTCTGAAATGTCTTGCTTTGATACTCGTCTGTTTATATGGAAATGCAAGTGCTTGCAGATTTAGTCTATATACAAGACAAGCCCGTATGCTGGTATACTCGACTGTAGCACTCTTAGTTGTTTTGAATTATTGTAATCAATCTTGGCATTTACAAGCTATTATTCTTTATACACTTTTTGCAAAATTATACGGAACTCAAGATTCACACAAGGTTTGAACATCGGGAAACTTGGTTTTTGACTTAGCTGAAGCATTATAATATGTTTGACTTAATGATCCAAGTATAAATTAGATTACTCTTCCGAAAAACTGCTTAGATCGTATCTCTAAAAAATAGTTTTTGACAATCTTTGTTTCGACACAACCACACAATCAAACACACGTTTTTACAGCCGGACGGAAACGACTAAATCGGTTGTTGTTGTTATGTTATTATAGAAGGTATCGCATATTCTTTGAGCTTCTTGAAGCTGTGGGTGTAAATAATAAGGCGATCTTGGGGCAGGTGTGACCACCAGTTACAACTTCCGTAAGGACAGTTTGAATACTTCTAAATAAAAGCTACTTATGTGGTTTCCTTGGCAACACACAAAACCGCGAAAATTTGGACAGCCAAAATAATACTTCCACATTATTAATGTCAATCCTGTTTAATATTAATTCCACTATGCAACAAATATTGATAAATTATTTTATCCCGAACGAATTTGTAAATATTTCTCTCTTAAATATTTACATCATCATATGAGATGATACATGATGATAATTATTTTACAAAATATCATTTGAAACAACAGCTAAAAAAAATAATGTAAAGAAATCAATCTAACCTAGATTTTCTGTAAATTTTAATTCTACTTTACTTTGTATACTTTTATTCCGTGCGACACCGGCAAATAGCTAAAGTTTTCATTCAATAATAGAAAGCGCATCAGAGCGTCAAAATTTATTTTCAAACCAAGTTTTGCTTACATAATTTAATAGTTACAAAACAAGGGCAAGGAAAATATAATTTACATTTTTTATAAAAAATTCAAAATTTTTTCGTGTGAATATTTTTGTTAGAAAAAAACGTAAATATTTTTTCAAATATTCTTATCTATGTCAATATGTATATGTACATATAAATACATGCTTATACAGATAATCATTACTGTTATACAGATTAAGCGATTATTTTATAAGTAAGATGAAAACAATCTGATTAATGTTATTTTAGGTAGCAAAATGCTTAAACACAAAAATGGATTTATGTTTGTCCAAGTGTATACAACTTGAAAAAAATTACCCGTAGCGAACCAAACAAACCTTGTTAAAACAAAATTAAGCAAGAGATTTCAATCAAATCGTATCTAGTAAAAAGTTACATTATCCTATATATAAAAAAATTTTCAGTATTACATATACATGTTTGGCTTCGCTGAATTTTTCGTTTCTGTTGGTTTCCACAAAAACCACTTTTGTTGCGATTCTAAAGTACATACATATATTGATAATACAATGACTTCTGCTATTAACTTTATCAATAAAAATAGTGCAATTCAATATACATTTAATGAACTAATCGAAAAAAACAAATATGGTTGACTATGATTTTATTTTGCTTTGAAGCGTACGAATTTCCCGCGCGACATCCGTGGAAATGCTCATATACAATGTACAAGGTATAAGGTATATGGCAGCACCCAGGCCAGCGGACCCTTATAATTATATACATCTGTGTCAAGCACTTAATTCACTTTATTATATTATTATATTTGTGATGATGGTCGACCAAAACAGAAGTAACCGCTGATTACCCCATTCTATAATTAAAAGTATCAACTGCATATGTTGCCTTTGCTCAAGGTGGCACCCACCTGCAACGAGTTCTAGAACTTGTAATTCGTACCACAGCACGACATTGAGATTTCATATTAAGTGCATATGCTCATTTTAAATTGCACTTATCTTAAAAATTCTGTTATTTAAATTTAAAGAATATTTATTACTTTGTTTATTGAAGTGTTTCCCTTGCAAACAAATGATCAGCTGATTTCAAACGCATCCAGTGCAGTAGAAACACCATTCAAGACCTATCGCCTCAGCCTGTTATCGATGACATGACGTGTGGAAATCGGCTGTAAAAGAGCTAAAGATATGCCAAGCTTGGCTTTAATATCTTAAAAAACAAAGAAGTTATTCATACGAGCTTTTTTTCAGCCGGTTGTTCCTATGGGAGCTAGAAGATATAGTGGTCCGATTTGGTTCAAACTTGGTCAGATTGTGCAAATATGCATCGATATGCCAAGTTTGGTTTTGATATCATGAAAAACAAAAAGTTTTTCAATCAAACACTTTTCATGAAAATTAAGTGTCTTCGATTGTTCCTATGGCAGCTATATTATATAATGGTTCGATCGGGCTGATTTTGACATACAAATTACATAAGTTATTAAACTTCATCTGTGCCAAGTTACATTAAGATAGCCTAAAGATAAAGTCAAAAAGTTTGCATAGAAACAGACGGAAAGACAGACATAGCTAATAGCCATTGGCTATATCGACTCAGCTCGTCGTCCTAATCAAGAATATATATATTTTATGGGTCGAAAACTTCTCCTACTATTCATTACACATTTCGAGACAAAATTATAATACCCTTTTGCAAGGGTATAAAAAGAAGAAATTGTTTGCTTTTAGAGATATCTCAACCTACCTTCCATAATCCTATAAATAATGTAATTAAAATGATAAAAATCGGATAACAATAAGTTTTATTATTTTTTTTATTGTCATTCATACACAACATTTTTCTCATAAACAAATAAACATAGATTCTGAAACTTGATTGATTTTGATTTTGCTAACTTATATAGTGTATAATAAATCTTATAAATTCTTAGTTTGTGAGTTTGGTTAAAATATTTTGTGGAAAATTTGTCGTATATCAATACATTTTTGACGAAGTGTATAGAAACTTTGATTATGAAGGTCCGAATAAAATCAAATTTGATCAGCTTATATAACGGCGCTATAATGGCGCATAGTGCAACTAAAAGCTAGTGAGCTTGTATGGATATTTTGAAAACAAAAATGTTTTTACACAACAACACATTTTTCAGTATATTGCGTTCAAGGCGGCTATAAGGTATAGAAATCCAATCTCGATCAAATGAGGTGAATTTGTATAGAACAATACAAAAAATTTAGAGATCTGGATAAAAAAGATTCTCATAAAGCAATTGAACTTATAACAATTCGTTTCTGATAAAATCCGACCTATTCCGAAATTTGCCCTCTATATTCACGATATTTTACGTAGATACATAGCATATACGTTAATCATGTACAGACTAAAAGGCTTGAGAATGTATAATCGTTTTCCATGAAATTAATTAATGCGATGAATTTTGATTTAAAATTTAAAAATGCAACTAATGTTTAACTCTTTATGCAGCGTCTTTTTTTCGCTGATTATTTTCTTTATGTTAGCTAGCAGCGTCTACGACTTTGTGCAGACTCGAAATGGAGGTAAGTAAAATGACTTAATATTTGGTATTCTGTAGGTATGGGACTTATGAGATTTTTGTTATTTTTTTTTTTTTTTGCAGCACCCAAGAAACCGCTTTACACAGCCTTCTCAGTGCTGCACAATGCCCCAAAGATTTTTACCGTGAAAAAGGTCAACAATCCAAATGTTATTCACTGTCTGAACGGCTTACGTTGCTTTAGTATGATGTGGGTTGTCTTTGGTCATGGTTATATGACCTTCTATGATTTGCCGCACATCAATAAGAACAAGTACTACACGTGGCTGCAAACACCTTACTCCATGCTTGTTCAGAATGGCTCACTTTGTGTGGATACCTTCTTCTTCATGTCTGGCCTCTTAATGTGCTGGGGAGCTTTCCGAGAGATGGATCGCACCAAGGGCAAACTTAATATACCTATGATGTATTTTCATCGATATATTCGGCTGACTCCCGTTGTTGCCGTTGTGGTACTCTATATTATGTCGCTATATAAGTACTCAGGTGCTGGACCTATGTGGTTTAAGCTAGGCACACAGGACCAGCGTTGTGCGGACAGCTGGTGGGCCACGCTTCTCTATGTGCAGAACTATGCCTTCCCCTACTCAATTGTAAGTCCAAGTGCATATGCGTGGAAAAAAATGTAATACGTTTTTAAATGTGACATCTATCATATTTCTTACAGTGCGTCTCGCAGTCTTGGTACTTAGCTGTGGACACACAACTATACTTCCTGTCGCCACTGTTTCTTATACCCCTGTATAAGTGGGGAAAGAAGGCGCTGATACCTATTGGAATTTTTGGTTTGCTCTGTCTGGGCTGCACCGTTGCCACTTTCTTACACAACGATTTTACACTGTTTCGCGTCCAGGACAATAATGTGGATAATCGTCAGCGTTTGACATACTATCCCACCCATACTCGAATTCCCACCTGGTTGATCGGTGTCATCTTTGGTTACTTCCTGTTTACGCGTAATCGTGGAAGGCAGATTCCTATGGCAAAGCCCTGGGTTATTACTGGCTGGGTGGTAGCTTTTGGTACCATGCTGGCCTGCCTTTGGGGACCTTTCTGGCGAATACTGCCGGACACGCCGGACTCGCCACTTATTGAAGGTGCTTTGTTTGAGCCACTCAGTCGTAGTGGCTGGGCGCTGGCAATTGGCTGGATTGTGTGGGCGTGTTACAATGGTCATGGCGGTCTAATCAACGACTTTCTCTCCTGGAGTTTCTTCACGGGCTTCAGCCGGCTATGCTACTGTATGTACGTGATACATAGAATCGTCCAACTGGTAAACGCCGCTAGACTTCAAACGGATACACACTTCTCTGATTATGATGCGGTAAGAGTGGCCGCAATTTGTTGCTGTCGATTACGTAACTTTGGTTTATCTGCAGATTCTACGGTGGTGGCATGACTTTGGTATCACTCTGACCCTTTCCATCTTTGCAACGTTGGCATTCGAGTCACCGATATTGGGCATTGAGAAGGCAATCTTTGGACGTGGCAATGGCAAACCCGCTCCCAAGAAGCCACAACCTGGCGACCACGCCAAGGATGCGCCTATAACCGATCCCACCAGTGAGCCCGCCCCAACAAACTTTGCACCTGAGCAAGTGACAGAAAATGTGCCCGCAGCCAGCAGAGCTGACGATCCTTCAAAGGCGTAACTACAAAATGTTAAGAAGTTCAACATGATTCGTTTGCTATACTCTTCCAGTGTTATTATAATTCCGTCACGAATTGTGGCTTTCCCGATGACTAAGTATATTTTTTGAAAAGTATCAACTGCAGTATTAATCTAACCATGTTCGTCTGTCTTTTTCTATAAAAACCTCTGTTTATAATCTTTTGTGAAAAACATTTTTTTTTCTATAAAAACGCACAAAATCAAACAGTCCTGTATATGTATATGTATATGTATATGTATATGTATATGTATATGTATATGTATATGTATATGTATATGTATATGTATATGTATATGTATATGTATATGTATATGTATATGTATATGTATATGTATATGTATATGTATATGTATATGTATATGTATATGTATATGTATATGTATATGTATATGTATATGTATATGTATATGTATATGTATATGTATATGTATATGTATATGTATTTGTATATGTATATGTATATGTATATGTATATGTATATGTATATGTATATGTATATGTATATGTATATGTATATGTATATGTATATGTATATGTATATGTATATGTATATGTATATGTATATGTATATGTATATGTATATGTATATGTATATGTATATGTATATGTATATGTATATGTATATGTATATGTATATGTATATGTATATGTATATGTATATGTATATGTATATGTATATGTATATGTATATGTATATGTATATGTATATGTATATGTATATGTATATGTATATGTATATGTATATGTATATGTATATGTATATGTATATGTATATGTATATGTATATGTATATGTATATGTATATGTATATGTATATGTATATGTATATGTATATGTATATGTATATGTATATGTATATGTATATGTATATGTATATGTATATGTATATGTATATGTATATGTATATGTATATATAAATATCATTGTGTTTTTAGCGTGGAAGCAATATTATTATGTTTTCTGCAAGGGTAAAAAAAACTTCGGCAATCGCAAGATAGCTTTTCTTTCATTTTTTTTTATTAGTTTTAATTTTTAAATATTTAACGAAGGTAGACAGACGTTCTACATTGGTTGATCAATTGCATAAGCATTCTTACCACTGGAAATGCAGAACATAAGAACCTAATTCTTAATTTATGTTAATAACATATGCAGGGACCAAAAATGGCAGTTATTATAAAATATCAAATTCCTTTTAATAGTTATTAAAAAACTTTTAAACTATCTATTATAGATAAAAGTTATTCGGGAATTAAAAAAAAAAAAAAAAAAATTCTAATAATAATTATTCTTAACTTCTATAATATTGAACAACAATAATCATTATAACTAAGTTTTAATTTTTATTTTCTTTGGTAACACATAAAAGCGAGTTTTAATTTTGATGGTCTTTCATAAAAGTTTGGAATAAAAATCTTTCATAACATTTATTTGCGAAAAAAAATAAATAAACGTTAAAACAAAAAAGTCTTTAAGACTTTAATTTTTTAAATTTTTTTACACTTGTGCATGCATATATTGATAAGTATGAATACATACATAAAAACACTTTCACTATTTTTTTGTTTTGTCTTATTATTAAAGAAACTATTCTCGTAAAGATATTCTATGTACTTTCTAGCATGTATCATAAGTATGTTGCATACATATGTATGTACGAGGGTTGGGTTTATTCGGCATTTTTGCTTTTTTTGCCATATATTCATGGGTGGCACGGAAACTTCTTCCAACCGAATTCTAACCGAAAACCAATATAAGAATGTAAGGATGTAATATTAAAAAAAAAAACAAGACAGAAACGGCTATCTTCAGAATGCCGAAGCTACATATATACCCTTGCCATGGTCCTCTAAGAAAATTTTGAATACTCGACTAATTCTTTCTATGGCAGTTATAAGATATAGTGATCCGATTTCAGTCAAACTTTATCAGATAGAACAGAACGTATTTCTACATTAATATGGTGATTTGGTTCCTATATCTTGAAAACCAAAAAAGTTTTGCATAGAAGAACTCATTTTTCAACCAATGTTCCTATGGAAGCTATAAATCATAGTGATCCGATTTTGACCGAACTTGGTCAGATTGTACAAATCATAATTATACATCGATCTGCTGAATTTGAGTTTATTTCAATATTTTCAAAAACAAAAAAGTTTTTCATACAAGCACTTTTCGACCAATTGACCGACCGTTATACCTTCATACTCTTATAGCCGATTTCTACACGCGTTATGCCATCGATAACAGGCTGACGCGATAGGTCTAGGATGGTGTTTCTACTGCACTGGATGCGTTTGCAATCAGCTGATCGTTTGTTTGCATGGGGCAAAACTTCAATAAACAAAGTAATAAATATTCTTTGAATTTAGCCAACAGAATTTTTATGACAAGTGCAATTTAAAATGAGCATATGCACTTAATATGAAATCTCAATGTCGTGCTGTGGTACGAATTACAAGTTCTATAACTTGTTGCAGATGGAGCGCCCAATATATGCAGTTGATACTTTGAATTATAAAAGGGTTTTATCCACGGTTTGTTCTGTTTTGGTCGACCATCATCACAAATATGATAATACAATAAAGTAAATAAAGTTCTTGACACAGATGTATGTAATTATAAGGGTCCGCTGTCATGAATCTTGAATATTTTTTAAGATAGCAAAATAAAAGTGAAGCTGGAAGAAACGTCATCATTTATATAGAATATTATAAGCTTATGAAACGATGCAGTTCTTGGAATTGTTTTTAATATATTTGTCATTTTAATTTTCGCGCCTTAATTTTGAAATTGTGATAGTTGAAATCAGCTGTTTTTCTAAAAATTGACCTAACAGCAACTTAACAGCAACGCAATCTATAAAATTCTACCAAAAACGAGTTGGCACACCCCGCGTTCATTCTAAACTCGGCTTTTTCCCATACCTAACAGCCCATGTCCCATACCTAACAGCCTATGCAAATAGCATAGGACTTGAACGTGCGAATTTCGATGTGAATGGCAAACGCGTTCTACGCATTCACCAATGGAAATCCACTATTAAAAAGCCAAACATTAAACTACAAAGATTCAAAACTAAACTCAACAAATACGACTTTAATATAAAACATATATCTGGTAACGAGAATATTGTAGAAAACGCATTATCTCGAATTAAAATATTAAAAGTATTAGACACGCTTTTAGTGAATTTCCATTGGTGGATGCGTTTGCCATTTACATCGAAATTCGCCTGACGCACGTTCAAGTCCTATGCTATTAGCATAGGCTGTTAGTTATGAGACATGGGCTGACAGGTATAGGGAAAAGCCGAGTTTGAAATGAACGCGGGGTATGCCAATTCGTTTTTGGTAGAATTTCATAGATTGCGTTGCTGTTAAGTTGCTGTTGGCTCAATTTTGAGAAAAACAGCTGATTTCAACTATCACAATTTCAAAATTAAGGCGCGAAAATTAAAATGACAAATACATTAAATACAATTCCTAGAACTGCAGAGTTTCATAAGCTTATAATATTCTATATAAATTATGACGTTTCTTCCAGCTTCACTTTTATTTTGCTATCTTAAAAAATATACAAGATTCATGGCAGCGTCGAGGCCAGCGGGCCCTTATAATTATATACATCTGTGTCAAGAACTTTATTTACTTTATTGTATTATCATATTTGTGATGATGGTCGACCAAAACAGAAGAAACCGTGGATAAAACCCTTTTATAATTCAAAGTATCAACTGCATATATTACCTTTTGGCGCTCCTCAAGGTGGCACCCAATTGTAACAAGTTCTAGAAGTTGTAATTCGTACCACAGCACGACATTGGGATTTCATATTAAGTGTATATGCTCAGTTGAAATTGCGCTTGTCATAAAAATGCTTTTGGTTAAATTCAAAGAATATATATTACTTTGTTTATTGAAGTTTTGCCCCTTGCAAACAAATGATCAGCTGATTGTAAACGCATCCAGTGTAGTAGAAACATTATCCAACCCCTATCGCATCAGCCTGTTATCGATGGCATGACGCGTTTGTGTGAAAATCGGCTATGTTGCAGTAGCAACATGTCATAGCTCACATAAAAGTGAAAATCATGGTATTTTAATATCAGAAAAAATGTTTTAAAAGAGCATATAATTCTTCAAGAAACTAATAATATTTCATGCAACATCAGACCAACATTTCGCCAAACCAATTTTAAAATTAGATTATCAGTTAATGACTGTGACTATGACATGTTATGACATGTTTATGTCAGCAAACAGACTATTTTAAATGTACGACTGGATATTATAACACGACAATGCTCCATGCCGTGTGGGTAGAGTACCTACAAAGTTTTTGAAGGACCTAAATCAGGTGGTATTTCCCTGGCATCTACAAAGCCCTGATCTAAACATCATTGAAAACGTTTGGTCTTTCGTTAAGAACCAGAGGGAAACGTCGAAATCGCGACGAAACTGGCGAAATTTGGTTCAAACTGTATAATAGAATGTGTGTAAATACTTTGGACAACTGGTATTTTCAGAATCTTACAGTTATTTTTTTCAATTTCTCCTTTATTCGCGTATGCATAGACCAAGCTACGAGATACCAGCATTTGTTTTTGCATTTTCGAAGTAATAACAACTAATCGCATTTAAAGTAGAGTATGCATAAACATTTTCGTTGTGTAAATACATTTAACCACACCTGTATGTATGTATTTCTATAAAATACAAAACCAAATCAAAGATCTATACTACACAACAACATTTACAACAACAAGTTGTCGTTAGGTTCTGGCTGCACAATGTGCTGAAAATAAACCATTTTTCACACATTATGTGTATTTTGATTTTGGGAAAATTTGGTTGTGCGGCGCATAAAGTATTCGCGACGCTGAGAGTGATTGCCTTTTTTATAAGGTTTTTGGCATTCACGCTAAATATTGAGAGTGGTTTAACACTCACCATTCATGAGCCACTCACTCTCGTGAACGTATGCTTCACTCATACGAGAGTATACTCATGCGCGAGTACCATTCACTATGTACTATGTGGGAACACACATTCACTCCTATTCTCTGTGCGTCGTACTCGTTTTGACTCACACATATTTTTTGTGAGTATGTTCACAAGCGCGTTTTGCACACTCCGTGCAGATCTCTGATCTACATTAACAAAATGCATCCGTGCCAAGTTTCATCAAGAGAGCTCAAACATAAAAAAAAATGAAACATGTCTGTATCGACTCAAATCGTACTCCTGATCAATAATATATATACTTTATGGGGTCGGATACATATTCTCCTTTGCATTACACATTTCGAGAAAAAATATAATATCACTTTGCAAGGGTGTAAAGCGGAAATATTTTAGAATAAGCAATTTTTTCAGTAATCTCTTCTAGCAAGCTCAAATATCGTTTTTTTGTATCACTCTTCAGATCTGTAGATGTTGAAGGTTACGTTAGGTTAAACCGGTTGATCACCATATCGAGATTACACATGGAGTAAGTTGGTCCTTAGTGTTACAGTATGCTGAGGTGCTTAGGGGTCTTTGTGTTCCAGTAGAATGCGTGCGCTCTTAGTAAATGCCAATAGCACACTGGGAGAGTTTCTACCTGCTTCTCCAAGTGATGTGCGTTAAAATATTTTGCTTTATATGTTGTGAGTGCTGGGCACGACATACAAGATTTTTCTGTGTTTTAGCCACTCCCGAATACCTGCAATTCTGATAGTTCCGTCCTCCGTAGTTATACCTAATTTTTGCCATTAACTCCCGCCAGTGTGTAGTGAGTACTTCTACAATTAGTCTGCAATTTCATCTAAGAGGTTGAAACAAGAAGTGAATGAGCTCCTTTTTTTGCGTCTTGCAGATTATTTAAAACATTATGCCGAGCATGCGATTCGCTGTTTAACGAGTGTATTGATATTTCTATGTTCTTCGTGAATGCCCCTGTGGCTCAGATCTAAGAGCTAGATCAACCCATGTCTTCCTGCTGGTCAGGACTCTTTTGGAGCTGTGAAAATGTATATTGCAGGCATAAGAAGGCGCCTCCGACCGTCGGTCAGTATGTCGACTATTTGAATTATTACACAGATTTCAGAGATTATTAGAGCTAGAGGCTTGAAATTTGGTACGTAGGTTCCTGTGTACCTTACGCTTACTTAACTTAAAATTTCCGATATTACCTCCTTACACCCGCGATTCGAAAAAAAAGGTTTCATAGGCACAATTTTAAAGTTACTACTTCGATTTTTGGTAATTTCTATGATTATCTGAATATGCTGTACAATTTTTATAACGATCGTATAATTATAATAAACATCAACTTATTGAAACAATATTTGTTCATTCATATCGAATTAGCCACAGCCACCACCAATGCAAGTGCTCACTGAACTATTTGATGTTGAAATTCAGATTGGCACTGCTTAATTTGAGTGTACTTATATGTACATATATGTTTATGCTCTATTCACTTAACGTTATTGAACGGGTGGTCAAACGCGAGCAAAGCTTGGTATGGTTTTTAAACCAGGTCCAGTATAT
>JAWNNH010000342.1:0-23374 GCA_035043045.1 Hirtodrosophila alboralis
ACTGCCAAAAAAAACTAGCTATTCGCGGTTTTCTCGAAAACCATTCTTTGAAAAAATAAATGGTTTGCATTTTTGAAATAAGCGCCCAAAAATACAACAAAAAAAGTATATGAGAGCCCAGCTCCCTTGATCAAAAAAAAGTTTGGAAACTAGTGTTATATAAAAGATATTAACCTTTTTGAAATCACTTAAAAAAATTTAACATTTTTAAATTAGATAACTCGCTTAGACGTTATTGGGGGATTTTGTTTTTTTTTTAAATCGTTTTAAGTTTATTTTTTTAATCTGGAGAATTTATACATATTTTGGATTTGGAAGCCTCGAGCCGCAGTATGTTCATATAGGGTTAAGGATGACAAATTTTTAGGTTTAACCGTTTTAAATTGGCAAGGTTGATTTTCACAATTTAACTGTTTTTTTTTAAATGAAATAAAAAAAATAATGTACATATTACACAATAAAAATCGCACCAATGTAGTTGGCAAGATTAATCTTAAAAAAAACATACAGGCAGAATATTTCTCAACCAAACATATATTTCCAAAAAAATATATTTTCCCTTGATAATTGTAAGCCGTTACATTTTTTTTTAAGGAAAACCTGAAAATCACGCGGCAAACAAAAATAGCACCATTTCCGTTGTTGCATTGTAAACTTTGTTTTTGATCACCAAATTGTCAGCAAGTTGTATATTTCGTTAAGGATAGTTGAATACTAAGTAATTAGTTTAATTATAATATTGTAGTTCCAAAAAAAGAGTCGCTAAAGCCCGTGAACTGTGTAAAATGGGAAAAATGGTAGTTGGCATATTAATAGCATATTCTCATAAAATAATCTGTATTGTCAATTCCATTGAAAAATGGATAAAACAATTGAAAAAAGAGCCCAAAATTTAAAATTACTGATATGTCAATTGGTTCGTTTGAAGAGAAAGGATTTTAAGTCTCCCAGGCAACTTAAAAAAATTGTAAGGATGCCAATAGCGATTGATTAAGAGAACATTTTTTTTAAATCCCAGCAGACCCCTCAAAAACTCAATGTGGATTTTTAGACACATGGAACACTATTTTGGCCCATACAAAAATAATAAAATATTTTATTTATGTTTTTCAACATGTCGTTGAGTCAACATCGGATTTTTCATTTAAAAAATGTTTTCTCAAGCAATCTCTAACTATAGCTATCGATACTATCGGTATCCTATAGTACCGATTACTATCGGCATCCTTACATTTTTCTTTACAGTTTTTTGTTTTAAAAATAATAAAAAGTTTCTTGGAATGATATACCACAATAAGCTTTCATGTAAGAAACATTCTAACTGTATAATTTTTTTTTTTAAATGCAAGCCAATAATTAATAATGTCGCAACTGTACATATAGTTTAAGCTACGCAGCCAATTTTTCTCAGTGTAGACTTTAAAATTACTTGTTTAATACAGACAACATTTTGTTGCCAACTTTTTCGCGACGTCAGAAAAGTTTTCATTTAAAGTGACACACATACATATATGTATGTGTCATACAGTGCACTATGGGACCAATGACCGATTTCGTGGCCTAAATTAATAATGCAATGATTTGGCAAGTATTTTGGCTCTAATTTATTGGATAACATTTAAAATTATGATTATAAGTGGTTTTGATGAAAAGTGGGCGTGGCACTTTTCCCACTATTTGTAAACATTTTTTTTTATTACAATTGAGCTTTTTTCCTAACACTTAACCTATAACGGCAAAATTAGATATTGCTTCATGGTATTTATAGTAGGTTATATTTAACCATTGCATTTTACCGATCAACTCGCCCCTTCACCTTTTTCCAAACTTTAAATATATCCTAAAAGTGAGGTCGTTCTAAAAATGAGCTCGTTTGCTAAAAATTTGATTTGTGGAAGAAATTGACAAAAATTGACAATTATAAAAACTGATCTACAATCACAATTAATGACAGCACCAAGTTAAAAAAGTCGCATTGCTTCTAAATGCTGCCAATATATTGAATTCCTTTGCAAAGTCAAAATTTGTTAAAAAAATTGTTGCATGAGACACTTTTTTAACTTACATAAAAATAGGAAAAACACATTAAATTTCTACAAACGAGCTTTACCAATATATAGTACAAGCCTCACTGCTTATAATCCATTATAAAGTTACTCACATACGGTTAGTCTTATTTAACTATAATTTACTGAAGTTGACAAGCAAATTTGCTTACCAAAAACCTCGCGCTTATGGTTGTTAACAGCTGTGTTTAACAGCTGTTATCTTAACAGTGGTACTCCTGGTTAACATTTTTGGTACGCAACAGGATACTTTGGTGTATTTCTTATATATAAACAACAAAATTTATGATAAATTACGTAAATTGAAATTTTGGGTTTAGGTCACGAAATCGGTCATTGGTCCCATAGTGCAGTGTGTGTGCATGTGTGTAAGTGTATACTAAGTGAGCTTTTGCACATTTGACAGGCAGCTGCCTAGAATCGCTAAAGATTGAGACAAGTGTACTCAAGAACATTAAAGCGAATCAACGATCCTTAAACTTAATTTGCTGAGGATGTGAGTAATATGCTTGCATTAATTGTTGTTGAAAATGGTTCGAGATTCTCGAGATTAATTATATAATAAGTATGCAATAGTTTTCTTAAAGTTGCATTAAAGTATGAACATAAGTGCATACTTGTAAATACGGATATATGTATTTATTAGGCGCAATCGCATTGCAAGGCGCCAACTAAAATTGCTGCCAGCCGTTTCCGGCTTAGCATCCGACCAAGCTGATGCATCTCCCGTTGTGTCAGCTGGTTTCCGTTTTCAGCAGCCGTACTATTAAATTTAGCAACTAACACTAGACACCAGAACTCAACGGATCTTAACCGACCTTAGTGGACCTCAGTAGACCTACCCAGACCTTGGACACTGCGTAGCATCCGGACCCAGGTCAGCTATGCCTGTCAACTGACCTTGACATGCTTGCTCAGGACTTGGCTCGGCATCGGCTCCAGCATCGGCAACTTAAACAGTTAGTCAGTGTCAAGTTTTTGTCGCTTTGCCAGCTCCCAGCCCTGAACAAGTTATTTGATATATGCGACATTTGCTTTGCATATGCCGGCTACAATGAATAGAAATTAAAATCGGCGACGTGGACATGGACACTGTCACACGGCCAAGTCACAAACTTATGAGCATAAGCAGGCAATGACTGAGATCCACACAGAAACAGAAAAAAAGCCACAGACAGACAGAATGGCAGACAGCTAGACAGTTAGACTGACAGGGAAAACAGCCAGTCGGGCCACCATGACGCTGCTTTAAGCGATTATTTATGGCATCTCTTAGGCGCTCGCATCACATTTACGACTAGATACCATGGTATAAAAGTTGGTTTACTTTGACAAATATTTAAAAATAAACAAAATTGCAATTTTATTCAGTTTGATACGAATATATAAAATCTGAACGAAGTTTTTCTACAGATGCTTCTAGTATGTATGTACTATATCGAAAGCAGCATTGCTGTCATAGGAACGATCTGGGGAAAAATAAGTTGTTCATACAGACATTCAAATCAAGCCTACTCACGATAACTTTTATGGAAAAAAGCTAAGTTTCGAGAACAATAATAAGTAAAATAAAAAAAAATTATAAAACCCTTTTATGAGAGTATAACAAGAAGGTATCGACCACCTTCCAGCAAGCAAACAAGCAAGCAAACAAGCAAGCAAACAAGCAAGCAAACAAGCAAGCAAACAAGCAAGTAAACAAGCAAGTAAACAAGCAAGCAAACAAGACCGCGCTAACTACCGACTGCGCTGCTGGCTGCTGGTTTTTTACGTTAACTAAATCTTTAATAACTTGTGTGTTTTTTGTCTCATCGTGATGAAATCTACATAGTAGATATATATATATATATATATATGCTTTGCCGAAAATCAAACTTTAAAATACGTTTTTATCGATTTGCGTAAATATCCAAAAATATAAATAAAATTGTATCTGCATATGGTATAGAGGAACCTATATACCAAATTTGGTATATGTAGCTCTTATAGTCAACGAGATACAATAATAAGCTTTCTATTCTTATATGCTTAAGTGAATTCGAGTAAGTATTTATAAAGTACAATTTATTTTTCCTTAAATATTGGCGAGCACTGAATAATATTTATCATTTTCCCTGTCTAACGTTTATTTTCCAAACTTCGAAATGTTTCTCATCAATTTTCCAGTGCAATAAAGTTTGCTGAAAAATATTTTCGTTCACACCAATGAAAATAAACCAATGGACCATAGTATGTAACAAAGCTCAACACATTAACAGAGACAAAAATACTGAGCATAACTTTAGTTTTCTATTATGGGAAAGTGCGTAGCTCGTAAACAACAACAAACACATTATGTATAATCAATTATTGGTCTGCATGTGTGGGTGTATCTGTGCGTGAGTGTGCAGGACTAAAATTACACAGAGGACAACTGTATCATTCCCTTTAAATGGAATGTGGATAGTTCGGCAAACCACACTCGAATTTTAACATACACATTCAATTCCAATGTATGACAAATTTTAACTTGTAAAGCTTAAAGCAATAAACAAGATTATTTTTAAAAATTCATACAGATAGCATATTACAAAATTATATAAGGTGTCCTAAAACTATAGAGTCTGCCAATAGTATGAATAATAAATTTGTAAACGACAGACAATAAAATTTTTACGGTTGTACAACAAAAAAAAAAACGGCCTAGCAAGAATATGGAATATTCACAGTATTTTATTAGCATTTCACTAAAACTCATAAATAGAGACTAGTAGTGACATTTTGATAGACTATTTTATTACTTTCTTGAAATAGTAAACATATTAAATATGATTAAATTATGTTCAGAGTTATTTACACTTTATTAAAGCTACCGTTTTGAAAGTCGAAAATCTAAATTTTTTTGGTCCCGGCAACATATTAAAGATTTTTTTTTTGGAAATAACGACCGATTTTACATATGAATTTACTCTTAAAGGTTCAGAATACAAGAATATTAAAAAATTTTTATCATAGTGTAATAAATTTGACAAGTAATTTGAAACTGGAAATAAATTAAAACATAAAATCTACTTGTAAATTTGGTGGCTAGCTTTTTTACTTAGTCTCAGAAATATCTAGATGGACTCAAATGTTGATCAACATTAAAACATAATTTAAAGTTTAGTTACAACATTTTTTGTAAAATTAGAAAGATAACTTAAAATTAAAGCTGATATTAAAATAATTATTATGAACTCGAATGACTTCACCATTCCATTGATTGATCTGAATAAAAATAAATCAAATGAAAATCCAAAAAAAAAAATGTTCTAAGTTAGGTAATTACGGATTGCCCAAATCAATTAAGACATAAGCCAACATCTTTGCAGCATTTGAATACAACATTCCATGGTCCTTTATGGTGAATCTGCGAGGGCACTATTAAAATTTGATGAAGAGTTAATTTTGTTCAAAGTAATGATTTTGAATTTTGGCATACGCAATTATAATGCTAATTTAAATATGCTGCGAAAATTTCATCACGATAAGACAATAATCACCGAAGTTATTAAAGATTTAGCAGTCGGTAATATCCTGAAGTTGTGTGCTAACTTGCATGTATGTACATATGTATGTATATGTGGTTTTACGGGCGGGCCCGGACCTAACGATATGCCTAGGCATCTCGGACGGGTACCCAACCGCAACCTAGCTTTTTTCTATGTATTCTTCCTATGCCGTTTTACATGCAGATGTCATTGCGCGGGCATTGATGCCCGCTATGCAACCGTACGAAGTTGATCGCGGACCTGGCGTTCCGCAACCGCACCAGCTAGGCCGCGGACTAGGCACTCCCGCAACCGCACCAGCTAGGTTGCGGACTAACTTTTTGCCAAATAGGTACATATATGTACTATATGAGTTTGCGGGCTTGGCATGTTTTAAGGGTGTACCGTAGTCGGTTATACTCGTCTTTAGCACTCTAACTATGGTAATACGATGTTCCATACTCTCGTAAAATTTTTGCCTGTCAAAGCTTGTGTGAATGGTGTGTGTGTATGTGTGTGTGTGTGCGTATTTATATAGGTTGTTTGGCACTTTATGTTTGCTTAAGTCGTTTGACATCAAAGTAAGCCAGACAGGCAGACAAGGAATAAACGGAAGGATTCAACGTCGCTGACAGCGCAAAATTTCGCGCTGGAAAACTTGGCTGATTTTCGTTTTATGACAAGAACAACAAGAAAAACAAAAAAACAAGAAAGAAACGGCAATCTTCGGCACGCCGAATCTAATTACCCTTGCAATGGTCTTCCTAAACATCTTGCTAAGTTTGACTAGTATACCTTAAAAATCAAAAGAGTTCAAAAAATTTAGGTGCCTCCGATTGTGTCTATGGGGACTATATAACATAGGGGTTCGAACGATCTAAATCAAATATACAAATTACCTGCAATAACAACACGCATCTGTGCCAAATTTCATCAAGACAGCTCAAAGGCAAAGCCAAAATATTTGCATAGAAGAAGACAGACGGATATAACAAACATGACTCAGCTCGTCTTCCTGATCAAGAATATAAATACTTTATGGGGTCGCCGATGTCTCCTTCTATGCATTACACATATCGTGACAAAATTATAATACCCTTTTTCAAGGGTATAACAATTGCCACTGACGTCAAAGAGCTCCTTAAAACTAAAGGGAATGAGCTTCAACGAAAGGATAAGAAAACTTTGTGATAAAACATGCACAATTCCGGAAAGGACCTGCTGTTGATCAAAAGAAAGGAAGAACTAATTTAAAAGCAAGGAATTGTCTTTCAAAAGACTGGCGGATTAAATAAATTGCATATTAATGAGCTGTTATTGTAGTGGCTAATGGAATTAATTATTCAGGTATATTCTGAATTTCGCTCCAGTTGGGCCGACCAGTCCAAGTGAAACGAATCCTTGTCTACTTGATAAACACCGTTAACTATTGACTAATTTTTCAAGCTCCATGAACGACGATAAGTAGTGCAGCTTGTAATTAATTAGGTGTTTGAAAATTAATGTAACAGATAACGACAAACGAAATGTATGATGATAAGTAGTGTCTCCAACACACTATGGGACCAATGACCGATTTCGTGGCCTAAATTAATAATGCAATGATTTGGCAAGTATTTTGGCTCTAGTTTATTGGATAACATTTAAAATGATGATTATAAGTGGTTTTGATGAAAAGTGGGTGTGGCACTTTTCCCACTATTTGTAAACATTTTTTTTTAATTACAATTGAGCATTTTTCCTAACACTTAACCTATAACGGCAAAATTAGATATTGCTTACTGATATTTATAGTAGGTTATATTTAACAATTGCATTTTACCGATCAACTCGCCCCTTCACCTTTTTCCAAACTTTAAATATATCCTAAAAGTGAGGTCGTTCTAAAAATGAGGTCGTTTGCTAAAAATTTGATTTGTGGAAGAAATTGACAAAAATTGACAATTATAAAAACTGATCTACAATCACAATTAATGACAGCACCAAGTTAAAAAAGTCACATTGCTGCCAAATGCTGCCAAAATTTTGAATTCCTTTCCAAAGTCAAATTTTGTTAAAAAAATTGTTGCATGAGACACTTTTTCAACTTACATAAAAATAAGGAAAACACATTAAATTTCTACAAACGAGCTTTACCAATATATAGTACAAGCCTCACTGCTCATAATCCATTATAAAGTTTTTCACATACGCTTAGTCTTATTTAACTATAATATACTGAAGTTGACAAGCAAATTTGCTTACCAAAAACCACGCGCTTATGGTTGTTAACAGCTGTGTTTAACAGCTGTTATCTTAACAGTGGTACTCCTGGTTAACATTTTTGGTACGCAACACGATACTTTGGTGTATTTCTTATATATAAACAACAAAATTTATGATAAATTACGTAAATTGAAATTTTGGGTTTAGGCCACGAAATCGGTCATTGGTCCCATAATGAAACACCACTAAGGACAAATTCTGGTCTATGTGCAACCCACACAGTGGTTGACCGGTTCAACCAAAGTGTAAAAGAAAAGCAATGTAGATTCGGGAGATGGATGTCTTTTTGCCACAAATTCATATTTACCAATTCTTCAAGTCATTATACATATATACATATAAGACTTAATGTTCAGTTTTGTACTCTAAAAAAAGTAATTCATCCAATATACTAGTTATAATAATAATAATAAGCTATATAAAAAATGATAAAATGTCTGCATAAGGTGTTCACATAAACTATTATGATTAAATCCAATTGAGTTGGATAAAAAATTGCAACTAAACTGGCAATAAACATTGCAATTTCTTATTTCTTATAATCCTTTATATAAATAGTACATATAACCCCATCAGAGTCAACATTATTTTGATAATCCTCAATCACTCTTCTACTGAATACAAACTAAGCCAACGAATAAAATCGATGAATTTTTCGGTTTAAGATGATAAATGGCCCCATTTACCATATTGCCATACTTCATTTAATCTGCCTTCTAAGTCTTGGCAAGGACAATTTCCTTGCTTATATCTGAGTTATGAGTACGTCACTTAGTCACACATTGATAAATTGAAGACTGCCGAATATACTAACTGCACCGTCTGTACAATTTTGAATGGCAATTGGTGTTTCCTTGCTGCAGCCTACAATTTAGTACCAATCAAAAACCCATTTAATGTTTTATATTGTGCATATAAAGTGTCTTGAAAAAGTTAACCCAATGCCTTGCCTGTTGCATAGCATATTTTGGGCAACACTTTGCTTTTTGTTGTGACTCATATTTGTTTAAATAATTGGCAACAGGACTCTTAAGTAATTGTGCATCAATATATAAGACTGATGGGCTTCCATATTTGGCTGTCTGA
Organism: Hirtodrosophila alboralis; assembly: GCA_035043045.1. Lineage (NCBI taxonomy): Eukaryota > Metazoa > Arthropoda > Insecta > Diptera > Drosophilidae > Hirtodrosophila > Hirtodrosophila alboralis. Next base: position 8,927 of record JAWNNH010000342.1, read on the forward strand.
AGCGCTCGGCCTGAAGCACAAAAGAAGGAGGCGCAACTTATGAAGTATATCCGACCCTTCAAAAAATAATGAATGAATGAATGGAAACCACAATGGTAAACAAGAAAAATTAGTTTTGTTCATGGGAAATCCTTCAGAAATCCCCTTCGCCACTCTGAAAACACAAATAAATAAATAAAAGTGCTTAAAGTCCAGAATGATCTGCGGGCTAATGCGCTGTAAATATAAAATAGGATTTGAAATGTAAACAATTCCAAGAGATGTTGGAAAAAATGTTTTTATTTTATTAAGGAAAATTTAATTTCGGAGTTAATTGATTAGAAATATGGTTTAAAGGAAAAATCAACATTAAATTGGTTTTTTGCAATGGCCTTGAAATAAATGTACGGAATCGTTTTTTTCTCAGCAGGGAAAAAATGTTCCAAATAGAAATACAATTACACTAGTTTACAACAAAAAAGGAGCTGGGCTCTCACATACTTTTTTTGATGTATTTTTGGTCGCTGATTTCAAAAATGCAAACCATTTATTTTTTCAAAGAATGGTTTTCGAGTAAACCGCAAATAGCTAGTTTTTTGGCAGTCTTTCGACTAATTAGTTCATATCTACATCAGATATTATTTGATCTTAAATAATGTTACACAATCCACGATCCAGCGGATCGAATGCGAATTGAAGCCATTAGAAATCCTCAAAGTTGAAAAATGTGAACTTTTTTTACATTTTTGAAAAATTGCTGAATTTCAATTGGTCTTTTAAAAATTTAAAAAATTCGTTTAAATACTTTTTAAGATTTATTTTGTTAGATAATTCTTTTGCAATTATTTTGAGTATACATTCAGCAATTAGTAAAAACACCCAAGACAAAATTCACCTTGTTCATCACTTTTCCAGTCATATTTAAAGATGAGAAGTTCCAACTGACTAGAAATTTTAGCTATTGCAGCGATTTGAATGGATTTTTTGCTTTATTAAGAAAAAATCATGATCCTAAGGATTGGCGTATCTTTATCGAATATTTCCGCTTTGATTTTTCCGTAGACAATATGCAACATTTTTTCTTTCAATATACTAACGCATCACTGTTTTTTCTCTTAAATAGTAAATTTTCGTCAAATATGACTATATAGATCGATTCGTCTGTTGATTCTTATCAAGAATATATATAATATATGTGATCGGTGATGCCTCAATATGGCTGTTACATACATTTGCACAATTTTATGATTCCCTTTAACCGTGTATTTACGGGTACAGGGTGTAAATAGACATGGAATCGTCGGCCGACAAGTTTCAGCGTCATGATGATGGCTGATGTTCTGGTTGTTTGTTTTGGCCTGTTCGTTAGGCAGCCAAGTGGATAAGTTATGAGATGCCGTAAAACCCAAAACCCGAAAACAGCGAGAATAGACAACGCTCTCAGTGAATTTGCAAACATGGCAAAAAACCATCGTTATGTGATACACTACATTCATTTCAAAGGGTTTAGTTCAACCAATATTAAGGCCGAGCTGGATGACCGTCGATTGAAATTTCGTGAGCTATCTGAATGTGCAGACATTACAAAAGGTCGTTTGTTTGGCGATCTTTACTAAAGCATTGAAGACACGGCTTTATTCGGCACGCCAAAGCTATACACTCTTGCATTGGTATTTTTAAGAATTTCAATATTTGAGCGATCTTTCGTATGTGAACTATAAGATATAATAGTCCGATTTTAATGAAATTTAGTCAGATTGTTTAGAACATAATTCTACAACGATCTGTCAACTTTCGTTTGGATATCTTGAAAAAATTTTTTTTGTAACGTTCGATCCAGCTATCCGATCGGGCTTTTGATCGTGTCTGAATACAGAGATACAGAGGAACATGATGTACATGGCTCAGCTTGTCGTCCTGATTAAGAATAAATATATTTTTTGAGATCGAAGACGTCTCTTTCTCTGCATTACGCATTTCGTGACAATATATAATATATACCCTTTAGCAATGGTACATTAAGAATATTTTAAGTGATAATTTTAAGCTGACACTTACTTTTAGGAATATATTTATTATATTTAATATATTATAGAGTTTAATTGTTACTTTTTTCATTAAAGAGTATAAATTGTATATTTTTTTAAATTTAAAATTATTTACATATTTATATTCAACCTTGCTATGAGTTTCTTTTATGATGACGCCCATATATTTTATATGGTCGGAGATGCCTCCTTATGGTTGTTACATACACTTGCAATGTTTTATGACCCCGTTTTACCCACTTTTAAAAGGGACATGGTGTAAAAAGTGCATCACTTATTCAGCAGCAGCATTGGGTACGAAAATTTCTCGCAGAAATAAAAAATGCCCCCCCAAAAAATGTGTTAATTTGGCTGAAATGCAGTCTTTTTAGGTGCAGATCACAAATTTCTCTGGTCTGAAAAATGAATTTGCACTTTCTCCAATGTATGTAATTGTAGGCACTTAATTCAATCCTTTTTTCAGCACTCAATAATATATTGTACTAAGTTTTCACATGGAACTTAGTATCAGATTTATTTGCAACCACATAAAATCAATCTGTATCTGTTCTTAAAAAAATTGTCATGGGTCGAATAATCTAACAAATAAGAAAATAATCGGTTAATATACTAATCCCTTGGCGTGCAATAAATCAATTCTCATTCAACCACTTGCTTTGCAAACTATTTCCGATGTTGGCTTCAAGTTCTTGAAGAGAGATGTTTAGAGGTGTTTAAAACGCGTAACTAAAACGGAATAAGAAGGTAAGTTATGAAAATAATCTGTGCCACAAAAAAATAATATAATAATACATACTACTACGATTAGGTTCATCTAATGTTCGAAAATCGACCAGCTCAGTGAAAAGTTTGCCATTTAAAATGAAAACTGTGAAAATGTATGTAACAGACATGTCCACCTATATAAATAATATACATATACAAATTTATTAATAATACCTAATATCCGGTAAATCATTAAGATTCGACTATTAAAAAAAAAAACGATTTTATAACCCAGTTCACATGTATGTAAATATATGGGCATTTCCACAGAAGTCCACAACGACCAAAAATTAAAAGTCATCCAATACTTTTTTAACTTTAATTATAATTCTTATATTATAATAATTATTGTAGAGAAATGTCCAAAATTTAATAAATTAAAGAGTTCAAAGCTTTTTTAGTTGCATTAGCGAGTAATCGTGCTACAAAGTTGAAAATCATCTTTCGGTCAACTTTATGCATTTCTAGGAGCATATTCCCCTTAAAATTAACTTTATTTGGTGTAATGATGCAGGAGCACTTTTGACGCAAAAAGTTTTGTTAAAGCAACAGTTTACCAAAAAAAAAAATGCAAAGAGAGCAAGCAAACGTCAATTAACGGTAAAATTTTGAATTGCATTTCACCGATATTCTAATGTCACGTAACGCCACGAAAAATCAGCATTTTCGTATCATTACATCTGCACTGATGATCGCAGGCGCGTGAAACTTCAGATCTAAAGCAAAGTTTTAATACAACAATGTAAATATAATAAACTTTCGGGTCACATAAAAAAAATCTAATTTTTTAGAAAATTTTAAAAGTGTGTCACGTAACGCCACAGTATACGCTCCTCTTGCGAATACACCTGGCCATCGATTTACACGAATATTAGGTAACAATTTTTTTTTCTGAATTACTTAGTTTTCCTATTAATTTAAGTTTATGTTAATATTGAAGCCGAAATAAATGTTTTATTTGCGTTAAATACATTTTTAAGGGCGATCATTGCTTCAAAATGTACTATGGAAATTTATGTCACGTAACGCCATGTCACGTAACACTTTATACTAAGGCTTGTAAAAAAAAACCGGAAAAGGTTTTAAAATGAAATAGCCGGCAAAATTAACTTACATTAATCATTATGCGCTTTTAGAAATTTAAGTCGAAGCCAACTTCTATTCTTGTCACGTAACGCCACACCTGCTATTTGCTTATATCTTTTAATCGGAAAGGTCGAATGTTTTCATCTCTTTTACTTAATAAAGTCCAGCTAAATTACTACTTAGATATAAATTTTTTTTTCGAAAATTTGACTTTTTTCTATTTTTTTCACATTTAGGCGTACGATTGTTACGTAACGCCACTATGGAAATGCCTATATACACTAAAATATATAATGTGAGCAGGGTTACTCTCATAGTCATGTACACTTCAATACTCTTTGTTCTTGTAATAGCTTTATTTCAGCCTGTGGGTTTGTTGGATCCGCATTATGAGGTAAGGGAGCTGGCCAAAAAAAATTCTTGCAATACCATAAGTCAAAAATTTTAAACCAATTGCTGTTTTGCTGACTGTTATTGCTACGTTAAAGCAATTAAAGCGATTGTTCAAAAGTATTCTTTAATTTATGCGGAATTACAGAAAAAATTACAAAGCAAATACCAAAAGCTCATTTGTGGGTCATAATGATGCCCTTCGGCAGCAAGGCGTGAATACCGCATGCTACCCCAAAGACCAAACCCATTCATTGTCCTCTTGACCGGAAACTAAAACTGCGCACTTTGCATTTTGCGTGCTCCATTTTTAAAAAGTTGATGCTCACATGTTCTTTCGATTGAATGTTATTCAAGCGACGAAGTTTTTTTTTATTTGAATCAGCTTTTGTAATTTTATGCATTGTCTATTTAAAAAAAAAAAAAAAAAGCTTTAGTCATCAATTCGATTACAATACAAAACATTTAAAATAAATATATTCATGAAATTTGGCGGAAAATCGTATATAGATTCAGACCTGTAGATTACATTAAGAATTATAATTTAAAATCCATATGAGCTAAAGGTTATTTTAAATGAATTTTTATTTTTTATTTTTAAAATAAAAGCTTTAAATAACTCTTATTTGTGATTTAAAAAATATTTTAAATTTGTATTCTTATATTCTTATATAACATGAGTTATATATATGATTTTTAAAATAAAAATGACAAATAACTCTTATTTGTAATTATTAAAATAAAAATTTAGGATAAGTGTTATATGTGATTTTAAAAATAAACATTGGAAACAAATATTAAAATGTGATTTAATTTTTTTGTTAAAAATTAAGGAGAATCAGATCATCGTGTTTCTCGATAGTCAAAATCAAAAATCAAAATTTTGGTGTTTTTTAATTTACTGTAGTACGTTACCTTCAATATTATTTATTAAGTTGAAATTTAATGTCATAACCCTAATTTCTGGTCCAAATAATGTGATTAAGTTTTCTAAAATCTCTGGAAAGTTCGAAAAATAATATTAAAATAAAAATTTGGGATAAGTGTTAAATGTGATTTTAAAAATAAACATTGGAAACAAATATTAAAATGTTTAAAATTAAGGAGAATCAGATCATCGTGTTTCTCCATAGTCCAGACCAAAATTTTTTGGTGTTTTTTAATTTACTGTAGTACGTTACCTTCAATATTATCTATTAAGTTGAAATTTAATGTCATAACCCTAATTTCTGGTCGATAATATAAGTTCGAAAAATAAATCAGCTAGATCGACTCGCCTAGTTATGTTAATCAAAAATACATACATTTGTATACTTTAGGAGACGAAGATTCCACCTCTGGTTTGGCACATACCGTAGCACAGTTGGAAAACCCCTTTTAACACATTTAAATAGGTACAGGGTGTAGAAAAGTGAGTATAAATAACTTCTATGTGAGTATTTAATTATGTATATATGATTATGATTTACTATTATATATCCTAAAAGAATTAAAATGTAGGTACTGAAGTTTAAAATCATGTTACATTTAGCTCTACCACTATATCATATAACATAGCCATAGGAACAATCGGTCGAGTATAAAAAATTTTCTAAGAAGACCATTGCAAGGCAATGTCGAAAATAACCGTTTTTTTCTGTTCTTTTTTTTTTTTTTTTTAAATTTGATGTTTATATCGTTTTGTAAAAGACGCCACGAATTTTGCTATAAAGATTTGAATAGTCCCACTGTGAGTTAAAGGCACCGTAATGAAATTCACTTAAGAGCTGGCAACTGGCGGGTAATTAATGTTGCAACTTATGTCCTGTGCAACAATTTAAGTTTCAGGCGCTAAACGATTCACGTTGCCTGACATTTATGAGTAGCATTATTATTATTTATGTGGGTCTGTGTACTTCTACAAAAGTTTTGCAACTGGTGTCAGCTTATTAGAAAACTTCTAGATGTAATATGAGAGGTTGTAGTTTGTTTTATATGCGGGGCGTCCAAAGTTTTCAAATGGAAGTGCTCACACCAAAACATACGTAAAATAAACATGTGAAATTGTGCACCAATACATAAACAACATTTTTTTGTGTCTTTCAAAAGTGTACACATATAAAAATATTTTTTTTTTTAATTTGAGCAAAAAAATCGATATTTGAATGTTTTAACAAAAAAATGAAATGTTTTAAATTCTCCAAGCGCCTTATATCAAACATTACTCGAGAATATTACAGCCGATTTTCAAATGCTTTACGTTTTCTGAAAGCTAATGAATGGGCCTATTAATCATACATATACTTTATTAAGTTTAAATTACTAGTTTTGCAACTATGTAAAAGCGAAGAAGAGAAAAACGAAATAATTTTTTTTCGACTTTTCCTCGAATTTTAAAGTCAAAAAATCGTAAAAAATACCGCACAAAATATCATCATTTTCTAAATTCAAAATTAAATAGCTGCAAAACTAGTAATTTAAACTTAATAAAGTATATGTATGATTAATAGGCCCTTTCATTAGCTTTCAGAAAACGTAAAGCATTTGAAAATCGGCTGTAATATTCTCGAGTAATGCTTAAATCTGTAGGCTTGCCTCTGAAAAAAAGCTTAAAAAAAAATACCAGATTTCAAAAATTTTTTAAAAAAAAAGTCTTACCATAGAAAAATTTTTAAAGTGGTTTTTCGTCATCTGGGGCACCATATGTATCAGAAAAAGTAGGTTTGATCAAATATACAAAAAAAAAGCTAAATTTTGTTACCTAGTGTTATCAATTTTTATGTCAATGTTTGTTGTTGATAATTTCGACACGGTCTCCAAATGTTTGTTGCTTATTTCGCTTGTATTAGTTTCGGGTTAGAAAATGCACATTCACAAATATATGTGCTACTGAACAATAAAAAGTGTTCCAAGCACTAATTTTACTTCAACTAAAAATATCCTTACTAGTGATTTTTTGCAGTGCATGTGTAAAATTGTTTTGCCAAGACATGAAAGAGACAACGAATATTGCTTGACGCAGCCATATGGTCGACGAAAAGCGACAGCAAGCAAATTGTTTTTGCTTCGATTCGTTTTACACAAAAAATAACAAACAAATTTATTTTGTATTTTAGCTTGCTTATAGGAAGTGTTCATACCGACGACAAAACTACTCACACAATACACTTTGAATTATTAGTTGCTTTACAAAAATCATATGTGCAAAAGTAATTATGGGCTGGGCGCATCTACATATCTGTATATTAAAAGAATAAATTAAAAATTATTGGAATTTCCATGTTATATTTCCTAGCTAATTTTTTTAAGTGCAGCGTTGGGCACGAAATTAACAATCGGGAGAACTACAAAAACATTTATTACAAAGAACACCGTCAGAAAAATATGATTTTACAAGACACCGCTTTTTAAAAAAAACATAAAATCACAAAATCTACTTTTTTAAACTCAGTGTACAGCAAAAACTAGAAAGAAACGGCTTTCTTCGGCACGCCGAAGCTGTACACCCTTGCAATGGTTTCTAAGAAAATAGTGAATGCTCGACCGAATTTAGAACTTGTTTCTATATCGATATGGTGAGTTTGGTTGTAAACTAGTGTAATAAAAGAAGATTTGCACTGAAGAACTCTTTTTTGACCCAATTGTTCCTATGGCAACTATATGATATAGTGGTCCGATTTTAAACAAACTTGGTCAGATTAAACAAATCGTAATTTTTTTTCGAACTGTTAAGTTTGTTTTCGATATCTTGAAAAACAAAAATGGTGTTTCATACAAGCATTGAATAGGCCAGATCATTATACTACATCGAAATGCCAAGTTTGGTTTTGATACCTTGAGTATCAATTTCTTGGACTATGGCTTTATGACATAGTAGTCCGATCAGGTGGACTTTTACATATAAACCATCTGCTATAACAAATTCATCCGTGCCAAATTTCTTAAAGATAAAGCCAAAAAGTAAGCATAGAAACAAACGGACAAACGGACATGGCTATATCGACTCAGCTCGTCGTCCTGATCAATAATATATATACTTCATTGGATCGGATACGTCTCCTTCTATGCATTACACATTTCGAGACAATATTATAATACTCTTTTACAAGGGTATAACAAAAACACATTGCAATAGACAGCATAACCTTTGAGCTGCCGTGGATATAAACATATGTACATACTAGTATATACTTTCTGGTTATATTCTAAACCATCCATGATAATGACAAAATTTGCTTTTAAAGTTACATCTATATATGTATTTATTTTCATTTGCCTGGGGCTAGCTGTTACTGGTAATTTGCATTTTGCCATATTTTTATAAATTTATGTAAATGGCATACAAAACGCTTGTAAATGGCAAAAGTAAATCAGATTCCAGCCAGGACTCACTCGTTGACCATGTTAAGAGCTCGAAACTGGGTCAAATGTACCAGCCCTATTGCATTGCCTCTAGACTAATTTTAAACAATTTTTAGCAATTTGTTAAAAATGAAGTGAGTAGCTGCTATCACTAGGAAGGTCATTTAGCAAGGTTTTTGGGTCTTCAGCAATAAATTGGACTTTGCTCTTTCGGTTCTCCCTCACAGAAAATAAAATGCATTGAAAGTGGCATCAATGTAATGAATTAAATCTGATGCTGAATTGCATTCATTGATTTATTATTGTGTGCAATTTGGAAAGTAATTTCGATGCCGATGTTTGTGGGGTCTGCACTAATTACGCTGCCATCATTAATCCAGATGCTGACAGGCAAGACAAGCAGGTGCGTTCATTTTTCACGGCAAAAATCACGTTCAAGTCCTGGTACCAAAGTGCAAAAAATACTGCTAATGATCATGGGTTCTCAGGGCAGCAGTGATGCCAGTTTAGTCCGGACAAATTATTGGCTGAAACACTTTGAGGAAAAGGGTTTCACATGCAATGTATTATAAGTATTTTAGGCAATAACACTAGTTTACAAATTATTTTTTGATCGAGGGAGCTGGACTTTTATATACTTTTTTTGATGTATTTTTGGTCACTGATTTCAAAAATTCAAACCATTTATTTTTTCAAAGAATGGTTTTCGAGAAAACCGCGAATAGCTAGTTTTTTGGCAGTCTTTCGACTTATTTGTTCATATCTACATGAGATCTTATTTGATTTTAAATAATGTTACACAGTTCAATAGATAATTGTATCCTCTTTCTAACAGTATGCCGCTTATGCGAATCGAATAAGAAACAAAGCCATTATAAGCCCTCAAAGTTGAAAAATGTGAACATTTTTTGCATTTTTAAAAAATTGCTGAATTTCAATTGGTCTTTTAAAAATTTAAAAAATTCGTTTAAATATTTTTTAAGATTTATTATGTTAGATAATTCTTTTACGAATATTTTAAGTATACATTTGTCCAAATCGGTTGGTAAATGTGGTAGGTATTCAGCAATTAGTAAAAACACCCAAGAAAAAATTCACCTTGTTTATCACTTTTGCTACCCTTGCAAAAGGGTAATATAACTTAGTCTCGAAATGTGTAACGCATAGAAGAAGATATCTCCGACCCAATAAAGTATATATATTCTTGGTCAGGACGAAGAGCTGAGTCGATATAGCCATGTCCGTCTGTCCGCCTGTTTCTATGCAAAGTTTTTGGCTTTATCTTTGAGCTATCTTGGTGAAACTCGGCACAGATGAAGCTTGATAATATATGTAGTTTGTATGTCAAAATCAGCTTAATCGGACCCCTATATCACGTAACTATGGAGGAAAAATCGAAGAAACTTCATTTTCATGAAAAGTCTTTGTTTTTCAAGATATCAAAACCAAGCTTGGCACATCGATGTAGAATTACAATCTTACTAAGTTTGAATAAAATCGGACCACTATATCTTATAGCTCCTAAAGGAACAATCGGTCGAAAAGTGCTTGTTTAAAAAACTTTGTTTTTTTAAGATATCAAAACCAAAGTTGGCCATTAAAATTGTATTAGGAGACAATTGCAAGGGTATATAGCTTCGGCGTGCCGAAGATATCCGCTTCTTTCTTGTTTTATTTTTATTTTTTTTGATAAGGTAAATTTTTTATTCAATAACAAAAGAAAATAGACTTCAGTTCATGAACCGGGTTTTAAGTATCCCTGAAACCAGGTTTTGGTTCGAAGTTTGAACCTTTGGCTCAATTCTCCCAATTTTCAATTTAAATTTGTACATCCTGTACCCATTAAAAATGGGTTAAAGAGAATTACAAAGATGTCCAAATATATGTAACAGGCAGAAGGAGGCATCTCCGACCTATGTGGTCTATATTCTTGATCAGTATCAATTACCGTATCGATCTTGCCCGGTTCGTCTGTCTGAATGTACAGATCTCAGTGACTATAAGTTTGATATGTAGATTTTTGTATACCATACGAACCGGTTCCATTCAAAATCAATTTTTAGACTTGAATGAAGGTTTTAAGAGTGTTATCGATAAAAATATTAAATATTAACGGTCTATGGAAACATACTTTACTTCGATAATGAAGGACACAATTTTACCGTCTAACCTCTTATATTTTTGGCCCTATGCATTAAATTGAAAATTAAGTGAAACCCTTAAACAGCTTACAAAAATTTAGTCTAAAATCAGCATTCGATACTATAGATATTTCATGCATTTGTACGACACCACTACGGAGCACGTTGTAAGCCTATATGCTTTTACGCTCTTTACACCAGAAATCCTCCACAAAAACCGCCTAGTCTTACCGTCCACTCCCGTGTTGCATTCACGCTTCCGCATCAGCTCCCTACGAGGCTGAATTTGCTGAACGGAGCAGCGAAAGTTGCCAAGGGCACACAAAACCAAACTGAACAAATAAAAGGGCACGAAGTCGTGATAAAAGTATTCAGGGATGGGAGATAGAAATTGGATGGGATGTAGGGGATCAGGGACAGCGGCAGGGACAGTCAGTTTGGCCTCAGCCGCTGACATGCATGCGAAATGATGTCAACAGCGACAACAAGCTAAGTGCTGCATTAAAACTCACAACAAAGAAAAAAGATTATAATAGAGCTTTTATCTTTTATAAGTATATGTATACTACTTACATATGCATTGCGTTTGTTCAGTTTTAAATGCAAGCAGTAACATTTGTATATATTTTTTAAACTTATGACAATTTGTAAAATATTTTTATTCCTAAAAAAGATCTAGTTCTGGATTTTTATAGACAATTTGACTAATAAATATATAGGCTTATATTATAATACGAGCTTGTGCTGACAGTTAAGGTAACCTCATTAGAGCTCTCTACACTAAGAAAAAAGAAATTTTTTAAGTATAGAAACACTTTCGATAAAAGAAATAAAATAAAATTCTACAAACAGAGTATTAATCTCTACAAAGAAGTGAAAATTTCCACAGTACGAATATATTTTCTATGATATGAATAAACGAAAAAAATTATGGGTTTATAATCGGAAGTATGGATTTTCTACAATATTAAATCCAGGTGTTCTATGAAATGAATATAAAATTCATTAACCTGCAGAAAATTTTCTATGCTCAATATAAATTTTTACAAAATATGTTGACGTATTTCTTTAACCAAAGTAAAGTAATTTTTTTATTCAAATTTAAAAAAATAACGGATTTTTTTTATTATGGACATAAAATTATAGATTTTTCCATGTTTTGTAGAAAAAGTTTCCTCGAGTTATCGAAATAATTAAATAAAATAAACAAAACAGAAAATTTTATCTGCCAGAGTTACAACATTTTCTTCACTTTGTGGTAATTAAATCTACAGGGCATAAAAAAATTTCTATGGCGCTATTTCTATCCTGTTTTTCCAACCACTGACGTCAGTTTTCCACAATTGGATGTACACTTTTTTTTGAGTGTAGGGTCAAGCTATATGAACCACGTATTAGAAAGCTATGCTCTTTTTACTTGATGTATAACTAAGGAAAGAGATGAGATTTTAAGCTTGCATTATTTTTGTAGCTTATTTAAACTTAATCAATATTATTGGCAGCAAACCGCAATCGCAATAAATTCGCTATCACAGAAAAACAGAATTTTCCTGCAAAGCCTACTAGTCAGTATACTTACGCTTGGTCCTGAAAAAAACTCAAATAGTGTGCTTCAATGAGTCTACCTTCTAAAGTGTAACATGCATAGTACCAACCGTAAAAGTTATAAGCCTTAATTGATTACAAATGATTCCATTTATGACAAAAGTGAGCATTGCTGCGAAAAACCGGAAAATTCTACTCCCAGAGCTTTTTACTGTCATATAAAACTTACTTGAATATCATCCGAATTACTTCAAACTCATATTTTTACTGTACCAATTAAAAATAGGTAAACGGTGGTTATAAAACTGTTTAAAATCTTCAAATCGGTAGTAGCAGCCGAGCACAGATCTCAGAAACTGTATTGGTATGTAAATTATTCTATACCACACGCAGATCATTGCAAATTTCCCATGCTCTCCCCCTTCACCAAGGTGTATCGATAATAATGCTTTATAGGCACAATTTTAAAACCAATATGTATACGCTATTCTAAGGCTGATCTGAAAAGGCAAATTTTAAAAGGATCGGAAGATAAGAACATACAGAAGCATCCACACCCATTTGCCATGCAAGCTTGTTCGTTGAACTGTTTAAGGTTTAAGTTCTGATTTGAACGTGTATGAAAAATTGGGGTTCTAGGGTTTAATAAGTGGGTGAAAGGTTTACTTTGGAAAAATCAGCATTAAATTTATTTTTTTTACCGACTTTGAAAAATCAACTTAAAAAAAGGGGTTCAATTGAATGATTTTCATTAATTGGCTTTGATTGGCTTCAAAAATACTTTAATAACTCAAAACGTTGCATAACAAAAACTGATAATTATTCAACTCCATGTTCGAGAATCTATTGGCAAATGATTGTCATGAGTCATCTTCAAAGCAAGTCATCTTCAAAGCTAATAGAATATAGAGGTTATCATCGGGTGACGCCGGGCAATTCCAGCAAGTATTATATTGTAAAGATGTATACTATATTCAGTTGACAATATAAATATTCATTTCCTTAATTGACGAATTAAATAGTGAAATTCTAGAGAATTTAATAGCCACTGGCTATCAGAACAAGTTTCAAGTCGATTTACCAAGGATATGCAGTTCAGAAGCAGTGCACATTGGGCGGAAACGGGTTTTTTTTTGGCAAAAACTGTAATTTTTAAGCTAGAAACTTGAAACTTGAAACTTGGAGAATTTGCGGCTCATATTATTTGTGAATTTTGAAATAATTTTTTTAAAGCTGCAACCACGCCTTCGCCCACGCCCACATAAAAGAACCCCATTAAATATAAAAATGCATGTAAATTTTATTAAAATATATTTTCAACTTCTACATCAAAATCAAAAAGTTCTTTACTTTTAAACTCGTCCTCATCTCCATATGTCTGGTCTGCAACTTCAAATGTTGGCAACTTAAAAAGTGCAATAACCTCTTTTGGCAGGTTTTGTGATTTTGAAGGATTTCTTGAAGTGATGCTTGATAAATAAGGATCAGAAGAATCCAAAGCACGGTGAACTACGTCTGTTAAATTGTTGTCAAATGCAAACGAAGCGTCTCTTCACAAAATTTTTTGAATTTAATCGAACAAATTTCATATTCGCATGATATTACTATTATTACATTTATTAAAATATTTCGAAAAACCGCAAAATTCCGCAAATGTTTTAAAATCTATATAAATATATATATAACAACACATACTACCACATAATCCCTTTTTTGAATCCTACTGTATCTTACTAGATATGCTCCACGAAACACAACTATATTGAAGTTAGATTCAACAAAATTATGGTTTATTAATACCATTGAAAAAATAACGAAACAGAAGCACATATGATTAAACACATATATAATACTTTTCTACATACTTTGATGCATATTTTCCATTTTGAGGTATTAAAATTAGTCAAACCGTTTAAAAATGCGAGACTGTCAAATATTTACAAATTTTTCAATCAGACTGCGTACAGAAACCACGTGGCACAAAAAGCTAACTTTGGAGGGCTGGCGTAAGACGAGGGTTCCATAATAAAATATAAATTAAATATTTTCGATGAGGTGGGACAATTATTAGCTGGAAAAAATATTGTAACCATAAAAATATGAACTTTTTTTTGGGGGGTTTTTGCCAAAAAAAAGGCTTTTCCGCCCAATGT
>JAWNNH010000344.1:0-28949 GCA_035043045.1 Hirtodrosophila alboralis
TATTAAGCACTTTTAACTAAATTTTATTTGCACGTCCGAATTGTTGCGAGACAAGCAGCTCTTTGTTTTTCGTAATGCACCTGCAGTTCATTCAGTGATGTGAGTAAGTGCTGAAACATTATCGATGGTACTATCGATAATACTGATTGGATGTATATTCTTACCTATCGATAGTTTAATAAACTCATCTAATTGATTTTGCTTTGTTGATTGGAATTAAAACTTCCAATTGGGAAAGTGCTAGAAGTAAACACTTCAGACCTGATGGGCATACATTGCCCATTTTGATTTACATTTTGATTTACATATGTATGTATATGTTATTCTTAAAAACATTTATATCCAATATATATCACCGAAATATTTTCAGCTTTTATCATGTTTTAAAAGACTTATAAAATACATACATATGCACATATACATATATATGTTCTGCATATATTTTCGATATGGATTTACATATTTACATGTTATCTCTTCTTTAATTTAAAAGGAATTAATTTAAAGAGTAAGTTATATGTTGGAATTTTATCTCTTTACCAAACTTTAAACAAAAACAAATTGTATAGTTTTTATCAAAAATCAATTTTGATTCGATTGAGTTTACTTCAAAAATCAAAGGGAACACCAATAAAAAAATGTGGGTCACTTTATAGATGCACCCAACTTATCTGGCAACTTTATTGTAGGGCTATCGAATTATGATCAATGGCAGTGCCGCCTGAACCAGTCGCGTGTAGTTGGAGAGATAAGAGATGCCTGAATTTGAAAATGTTTGGTGAATATATTGGTAAGTCTTTATTTAAAACAAATAAATAACTTATATATAATATATTTGTAAACATAATTAACTAATGCTTGCCAAAATTTATGTACTACGATGTAGAATACACAATACGCATTTTCATTGTGGTATTTGGCGCTGATTTTTTACAGCGTTTGTATAATGTGGCAACTGAGTATTTCTTACATAGCAAATATCATCTGCCTCAGGATCGTCTTATCACAATTGTAAGACTTGCTTACACATATAACAAAAATACATTATGGCTGGGCATGGGCTTAATTTTGGCTGGCTTAATACGCATCGGTAACAATGGAAATTTAATGCAATTGATACCCAGCAAATATTGGTTGCTCTTTATGCCGCTTTATTGGATATTTACTGCGACACAGTTGAATCATAGCTCGTTGGACTATGCATACTGGATACGTGAAACACATGGTCTGGACTATGGAGCTGGTATGGCTTCCAATTATTTCCATGGATATCTAAAAATTGCTTTGCCTGAAGTCAACGGTGACGGGTTAAAGAAACGTATGCAAAAATATGAGGACAGTCATGGAATCAAATTTGGTATTGATCGTTTAATAATACTAATACCAGATGAAATGTTCGTTAAAGGCATTATAGTAAGCAGTTTGTTAGAGCTGGTTGAGGTAAGGCGAATAATAATGGGAAACTGAAAGTTTTATTTTCAAGCGATGCAAAAAATTCTTCTATTCTCAAGCCTTTAGAGATAAAATACATAAATCGGGCTGGTGTAAATCGACCGTACAAGCGTGCCTGTCTATAGACTGACAAGGAAAATTAATAACACAACATACTACTTGGCGATGGAAGGTGCCACACCAATGTTATGATTTTTTGACGCAATGTCCTTTCAATATTCGACCACTTGGCAAATGCGGGAAATGAAACGTGAGATCTGGCTTAAATTTTATAAACATCTGAAGGAGCTATTGCACAGCTGGCCGGACACTCGGAATGAAGTCGACTTGGTTATTTATAATTGTGAGTGAATTTCACTATACATATATATATTTTTGATACATAGTAATAATATAAATATTTCCAGCTTACAAATCAAATGGCGAATCTGTAGACGTTGGCGAGCTGCTCTACAAACGCATCGAGGCGCATTTAGAGAAGAAATTGTCTGATTAAACATAGTTTATTAAGAATATTCGACAACTTATTAAATGGAGAATCTGTAAACTGCTTTACACACACATCGAAATGCATTTTAAAAAGAGAATTTTTGATTTAACCTAGTTTATTAATAATATTTGACTTATATGCGACAGACAACTCAGCAAAAATATTTGCATTTTTGATAATAAACTATATTACTTATTGAACAGACACGATATCCAGCTGTTGGTTGTCTTCTAACTCTTTTAGTTTAGCCTCAGCTATGGTAAGCATTCGTGATTTCCATTTTTCGTAATCTTCAAATTCATTTTTTTTACAATCGCTCTTTTTTCCACCTATAATAGCATGATGCTCTTGGTTAGGTTCAAGCTTATCATCTAATCTTTGTGCAACATTCATTTCCTTGTAATGCTTTGAGATCATGCGCTCCCATTGCTGCTCAAGCTGTTGCCATTGTGTGGGACGTAAATTGCTGAAGGGCATAAGTTTTGATTTAGGCACTTTTCGCTTTATCAAACGACATGCATGAAATACAGCCATAGCGGCATATTGTGGATGATCTGCGTCAGAATTATCACCCATCACGCATTTGAACAATGCCAACAGCTCTTCGGCTTTGCGTGTCACCTCGTTCAGGCTGAGCTGGATACAAATATCATTGACGCTGGCCAGCTTATTGAGATCAAGTAGTTTTTCAAACATGCGCTTGTTATTTATATAATGACTTTTGCGCAATGCGGATAGTTTAAGTGCTTGCTCTTTGTCAAATGCAATGCTCAGTAGGGTTGATGCAATGTCCGCGCACAAAACTATTTTGCCATACTCATTTACTTGTAGAGGAACATTTGTAGCTCGCAGTTCCAACAATCGTATCAACTCAGTTGTTTTTCTAGTAGACAATACAGTAGTTGTTAAATATAGAAATATGTTGTTGTTAATTGATTACACACTCACTCTAATACATTCGGCTCATCAATTAGGCCCATTTTTGTAATTAATTGCTCAATCAATGTAGTCATTTTATTACTTTTTTAAGTGTCTACTTTTGTTTACTTTTTTTGGCGCGAAACTATCAGATGTGCACAGTAAACAGCGTTGCCACATTTCTTTTATTTATGAAAGGTGATGTACTTAAACGATGTATATATTCGAAATTTAATTTTTCAAAATAATTTCATCAACGGATTAACGCTTCTAAAATAAATAAATAGTCGTACTGAACTCGAATTCTGTGAGAACACATTCCATACGATTTTTTCACAAAATAAGGCGTGCCAACTTAACTGAATTGCTGCACATTCTTCAAAGTGTAACATTTGGTGCATTTTTAAATGCCTTTCGAATTGCTAAAAACAATATGCATAGCTATATTAAATAAAAATAATTTTCATGTCGGTTTTATCCGGTTCATATGATATTTCGACACTACATCCTAATTTTTGTGTATACAAACTTTCCTGCCTCTGTCTTTATTATTATTGTTATTTCTCCAATATATCTCATATCCTAGAGAATTTATTTATATAAATTTTTGTTTTTTACATTTTTATTTTTCCATTTCCGACAAATATTTTATGTTGTGCTGATTTATAATCAGATGTATAAATTTTAAATTTAAACTTATATTTCATTTTCGCTGTCATCTGCGTTCTTGGCGGCTTCACCAGCCTCAACGGCCAACTGATTCCACGAGTCCTTGTTAATAAGATGCACACCATTCGTTTCCTTGCCAACAATACCCATTTCGAAGCAGAAATCTTTGTCTTTCAGTTCGTCATGAACCTGGTAAATGCTAAAAGCAAAGGAAGAAAAATGAATAGAATGTTAGCAAACCAAACGCTGTGAAAATATCGAGGATAACATACATTTTTCCCCCACTTCGCACCAACTCTTCAGTGCTCATATCGGCGAACTTATACTTTTCCATTTCCGTTTTGGCCTGTTGCTTGGCTTTGCCACTGGCGCAGGCATAATAGCCAAATGAGGTGCCGGAAGGTTCAATTTTATAGAGCTGCGGTCCATCTGCCTCATCCCACGAGGCGAATATAACAGACAGTCCAAATGGACGCACAGCGCTGTACAGTGTGTAGGCATGGACATAACCGGCAACCCGATCGCACAAATGCTTCAGCGGAATGGTGCGCTCAAACTGTTGGCGAAAATTGGCCGCTTCCTGACGTGCAATATCAGCCACAAAGTTGCCATCGGCCATGAGACCAGCTATGGCCATGCCAATGTTTTTCTCAATGGTAAAAATTCGACTGGCGGCATCAGGCTCATAAAGTACGTCCGTTATAATCTTTTCTACGGCGAGTACAACGCAATCCTTGCCGCGGATACCTATGACGGTGCCGCTTCTCTCCACTGCTTTTGAAGCATAGTCTATCTGAAATACGCGGCCATCCGGCGAGAATTGCGAGGCTGACAAATCGTACTGCAAGGTAAGAAAGTATTATCAGTCTGTTGTAAATTGCACGGCGAATGTCAACCTACACCAGTGCCAATTGTACTCATTTTTTCGGTGAATTTAAATGTAAGTTTTTATGAAATGAAAATTTAATATTTTAAGCAAGCTCGCTAGCTGGGACGATGATTTGACGGCTTTTTATTTGACAGCTGCAATTCATGTTTGGTGCTGCCAGACTTTTAAATAATGTTCAGTGTTGGCTAACTTGGAAATTAAATTAATTAGGGGACTCCAGCAATTGATTTTGACTTGATTTTGCACATCTTCAAAAAAATTAAAGTCAATTGCTGAAACGGGACACGGAAACGTGGAGCTGGTCCACAGATTACCAAAGCATAACCTAAAGGCCTTTGATGATTTAAATTATTGAAGACTGCCTTCATATGCAACATAAATTCGAGAGTTTGGCATGCCGTTTTACTGAGAAAATTAAAATTTTAAAAGTGCTTCCCAGCCAGAGTATATCCTGCGAACAACGTAACAGTATGTTTTTGTTGTCTACAACATACGCTGCAAGCCAAAACAAGAAAGAAACGGTTATTTTCGGAACGCCGAAGCTGTATACCTTTGAAATGGTCTTCTAAGAAAAATTAGGAATGCTCGACCGATTGTTCCTATGTCAGCTATTTGATAAAGTGGTCCGATTTCAGTCAAACTTTATCTATTTATGTATCAAATCTTTTATTTATTATGCTCTATTAGTTTCTCTTCAATTATAATCGTTGCTTGTCATGATATGGTCACTCCTGAAATGGTTTTATGATACTTAGTTATGGTCACTCATGAACTGGTTCTTTTACTAATAGTTCCGCAGCGCACGCGGTATTATTATCAGTTTTGTAAACAAAAATAAAACTATGCTGGCAAACGTGTCTGAAAAAAAGTAAATAAAAAAGTCAATTTAAAATTTTCATACTATAATTGTAAAATATTTCAGATATGCGGCTGAAGCGCGCTATACAAACTTTTACTCGGGCAACGACATTGCTTGGAGTGAAGATGGACTGCAGCTTTACTGCCTCAATGGAGACGTTGTGAATCAGGTGGACGTGCAAACATCTCAGATTGTGTGCAGTTTTGGAGTGAACGTAAACGTAAGCAAGGACAACGATAAAGCAAAGACAAAAGTCGCCAACACACTCGATGATGCTGAGGTGGACGAGGATAGCATTTACTGCTTTTCATTATCTCGCGAACATTTGGTTACAGCCCATGGCAGTGGCCTGCTGCGCTTGTGGGAACTTAGCACACAAAAGATGATTAAGCTATGGAAAGCTCAGCACAGGGGACCCGTTGTAAAAATTGAGTTTAGTACGTGCGGCAAACTTATATGCACTAGTGGCGGTGCAGATGCTACTCTCAGATTGTGGGATTTTGCCAACAACAGTTGCCTGTGTGCTCTGAAAGACTTTCCAGGCCCGGCCATGTTGTTGTGCTTCCATCCCAGTGCCTTAAAGCGTGAAATTTATGCCGCTGGCGCTGACAACACAATCTACTGTTGGAATTACGAGACCAAGACGCTGCTGCACAAAATGCGTGGTCACATCTCCCAGGTAACAGGCCTAAGCTTCCAGAGCACAGCAGCCGATTGCAGTCAACTAGTGACGGTAAGTCGCGATAAGGTGCTCATCGCTTGGCAGTTGGACACAAATAGCTGGAGACAATTAAAAGTTATACCATTATATGAAGAACTGGAGGGCGTTGTCCATATATCAAATGGCACCGAGTTGCTGGCCGCCTGTGGCACTGGCAAAGTGCTTCAAATTGATACAAAAGAGTGGAAAATACGCAATCTACTGAATGAAACGGATTTTGCAATAAGTCGCATACTTTACTGCTGCATTAAGCAGCAATTGGCGCTTGTTACAAACGAGCAAAACATAATTATATATGATGTGACCGGCGATAAATTGGAACTCGTTAAGCAGCTGGTGGGCAACAATGATGAAATATTGGACATGTGTTTTCTGGGTGACAACGACCGCTACTTGGCCGTCGCCACAAACAGCAAACACTTCAAGTTATACGACACGGAACAGAATATGAATTGCAGACTGATTGCCGGGCATACGGACACGGTCATGTCTCTGGCTGCGTCACACCATCTTCTTATCTCGGTGGGCAAGGATTGTAGCATACATTTGTGGAAGCTATCGCACACTACAGCCTGCTTGTTGCAGCCGCTGACACAGCAGACCAATTGCCACACGGCCACCATTGGCAGTGTGGCCTTCACACATCATGGGGCAACAGGTTTTGCCTCCGCCTGCCAGGACGGCAGCATGAAAGTGTGGCAACTGTCGCGCGATAAACGCAATCGTGACTCCTACGCGTTCTCTCTACGCTATGCAGCATTAGCACACGACAAGGAGGTAAATTGTGTAACCTATGCACTAAACAACAAAATATTGGCCACTGCATCACAGGACAAGACGGCAAAGCTGTGGGCAGCAGACTCAAACAGCTTGTTGGGCGTGCTACGTGGTCACACGCGCGGCGTGTGGTGTGTGCGTTTCTCGCCTGTCGACCAGATAGTGCTCACTTCCTCGTCCGACTGCAGCCTGCGTATTTGGTCGATTGCAAACTTTAGTTGTTTGAAGCGCTTGGAACAGGAGTGCACCATATTGCGTGTCGAATTTCTAGACCACGGCAAGTTCATACTCTCCGCTGCCTCGGATGGTTTGCTCAAGCTGTGGAACATCAAGACAAACATTTGTGTTCAGTCCATTGATGAGCACAGCGATCGTGTCTGGTCTGTGGCAATGTCCGCATGTAGCAATCGATTCTTTTATACAGGTGGTGCGGATTCGAAATTAATTCGCTTTGGCGATGTCACCGAATCGGTGCGCAATGAAGCCCTAGACCAGCGTCAGGAACTGTTGCAGCAGGAGCAGACACTGCAATCGCTGCTGCACGCACAGCAGCAGCTTGAAAAAGCTTTCATGCTGGCCTTAACCTTGGACAAGCCCAAGGCAACATATGACATTATTTGCCATTTTGTGCGCAAGCGGGATGCCGTCGCCGCCCACCAACTTGTGGATCAACTAAGCATGGATCAGCGAGTGGCATTGCTTAAGCACGTAAAAGCCTGGAGCACCAATTCACGTCATTCTCAGATTGCCAATGTGGTGCTGAAACAATTGCTGGGCGATGCGTTGCTTAATCCTGCCCAAAAGTTCTACAACAATGGCAATCTAGTCGAAGTCTTGACTCCATATGTGCAGCGACATTTCAAACGCGTCTCCGAATTGAATAAGGATTTAGCCTTCCTGGAGTTTATTGTAAAGTGCATGTAAATGTAAATAACTTCCTATTAAAACTGTACGTAATTTAAAACTGTTGAAAATAAAATTTCTTTTAAGTATTATTGTTTAAATTTGAGCTCAACAAGGCAATTGTAGTCAGGGGCAGAGCGTTTCTATCTTCCTGTTTTTAAAATTCATTATTATTTCTTATTTCTAATTTTCGGATAATGAAGTTAAAACTTATTACAATTTTACCATTTGTCTATACTCATTAAAATTCTCATTTTCAAACATAGATTTACAAAACTTTCAACTCAAAATTTTAGTATTGACAGCATCAATCTCAAAAAGTATTGAAAAAATTTCCAAGATCAATTTATGATCAAACAAATGTCAATAAATAAAGCTAACCTATTCATTCACTTCAGATTTTACGAGATATTCTTCAGGGCTATTCAAATATATTTAAAGTCATACAAAAATACACATTGTAGATTTCGGAGGTTTATTCAAGGGTCAGGAGCAGATCATCGCCCTCCAATTTCATGCCTTTTTTGACTTCCAGTTTCTTAACAACACCGGCTTGAGGAGATTGAACGATCATTTCCATTTTCATGGCTGAAAGCACAACAAGTGGTTGCCCTTTCTCCACTTTGTCGCCTTCCTTGACGCGAACGTCTATAACATCGCCTGGCATCGGGGCACCCACTTGCCCCTTTACTGTTTTATCGACTTTGGGATGTGTACGAATTTGCTGAAAATTAATGTGCATATTAAATGGAGTAAATGAAATGGTAAAGGCTGGACACAAAGAGCACTCACCTTTAAAGCCACTTTATCTGGAACAAAGACGGAGCGCAGTTGTCCGTTCACCTCAAAAAAAACCTCGCGAGTTCCATTTGCTTTAAGATCTTCAGCCATGGCCAAAGCCTTCATGCTTAAAGTAATGCCGCGTTCCAGAGTCACGTTAAATTCTTCGCCCACATTTGGACCTACAAGAAAAATACGAGTTTCCAGTTTGTCAACGGGCCCAAACTGGGCACGGTAATGCAAGTAATTGTTGGTCACTTCTGGATAAAGAGCGGCCGACATGACATCTCTTTCAGAGATGTTCCCATGCGTTTTATCAAGTTCCTTTTTTAGCACGTCAAGATCCATTGGGGGCAGCTTTTCACCCGGCCTTCCTTCAATACGGGGCATATCCTTAAGAACCTGAGCCCTGAATGGTTCGGGAAAGCCACCATGTGGAATACCAATGTAACCCTGTAGATACTCAACCACCGATTTTGGAAAAGATAGCTCTCCAGCTTTTTCCAACACCTGAGCACCTTTAAGCTTGTTCTGTACCATGAACTGAGCCAAATCGCCGACAACCTTGGACGATGGGGTGACTTTAATAATGTCCCCCAGCACAAAATTGGCTTCTCTGTAAGCTTTCTTGACTTCCTCAAATTCGTCACCAAGGCCCAATGAAAACGCCTGGAATTGGAGATTGGTATACTGTCCACCGGGTATTTCATTCAAGTAGACATCCGCATTGCCGGATCGCATAGTGGTGGTACACTCAAAGGGGCCGTAAAGCGTGCGCGCTTGCTCCCAGTATGCTGAGTACTCGGAAACGGTACTTAGCTCCATCTGTGTGTCCAAGCAGGTACCGTGCAGAGAAGCGACTATAGCTCCCATACTCGGCTGTGAGGTCATTCCGGACATAGAGTCCACAGCTACATCGATAACATCTGCTCCAGCTTCGGCGGCAGCAATCATGCAGGCAACACCCGCTCCCGAAGTGTCATGAGTATGAACATGAATTGGGACATCCGGATGCTTATCTCGAATGGCGGTAATCAGTAACCTATGGAAAATAATTATGAATGACGCGAAAGATATTAGAAACATTTCAATAATAAAGCTTCCATGATTTATTAATAACACTGTGCAACAAAAGTTTGGGTAATTGGGCAAACTTTCTTTTAAGAGTTTGTGTTCGACAACAACTTGTAAAAAAAAAATATATTTGTTATAAGAAAAATGTTTACATGTTAGTCGAACTCGAGAAAACGTAAAATGCTTCGTTTACCACCTGAATCACACATAAATTTTTTGTGCCCAGCATATTCATATTTTGTGAAATCTATAGTCTATACTATACTTCAGTTGAATATTTAATAAAAGAGTTTTCGGAATTGCAATCTGGAGATGAAGTCACTAACTCGACAAGTAAAATTCAATTAAAGTGTAAATTAATATTCTTATTTATAACACGCATCTACGTACTTAGCTGCCTCGGGTTTCAGCAAACCCGCCATATCCTTGATGCACAAGACATGTGTCCCAGCCTTGACAAGCTCATCAGCCAAGTTAGTATAGTACTTAAGATCGTACTTGGTGCGCGTAGGATCACCTACATCACCTGTATAGGAGATGGCCGCTTCCACTACTCCACCAGCCTTGCCTGCTGCCTCCATGCCCAGAATTAGATTTGGCAGATAGTTCAGTGAGTCAAAGATTCTGAAAACATCCATGCCAGTTTGTACCTGAAACGCTATATATAAAATACATTCTTCAATATGTAACTTTTTCTTACCGAAAGTTCGCAGAACTTGTAGACCACATTATCAGGATAGCTGGTATAGCCAACGGCATTGGCACCACGCAACAACATTTGGAATGGTATATTCGGAATGAGCTTGCGCATCTCCTCTAAACGTTCCCATGGACACTCGTGCAGGAATCGTAGGGCTACATCAAATGTGGCTCCTCCCCAGTTCTCCAGTGAGTAGAGATTATTGAACTTGTGCGCCACATATGGGGATATTTTAAGCAAATCGTGGGTGCGTACACGGGTTGCCAACAGGGATTGATGTGCGTCGCGGAATGTGGTGTCCATCAGCAATAGATTCTTCCTCGAACGTACTTCCTTAGCAAAAGCCTCGGGGCCTTCGCAAACAAGAATATCGCGTAGGCCCTGTGGCGGGTCCGTAGCTGTGAAAAGTTAATTATTTAATAAGTATTTCGATTTGATATGAACACAGGGAAAAAGTTAAAGAAATTAAAGTTAGATAGACAGTATTATAAGTCAATCTTTATAATACTTCCCGTCGGCATGCAGAAGATTGTCTATCTAACTTTAATTTCTGGATCTTAAAAAAAAAATGTAGTGCTAATTGAACAGTTTGGAAAATTAAGGATTTCCTCTAGGTTGCAAAATATAATAAAATAATGGAAACATTAAATAAGTACACCTACCCATTTCTATAGAGGGTACAAAAGGATCGACTTTGGCGGGCATTAGCGTAGTAGCTAGTGGAGTTTGTGCTCCATTGACCAGTACTTCACCTAGATAGCGTAACAGTTTCTGGGCACGATTTTGTAGGGGCACAAATTTAAATAGCTGTGGATGCTCATCTATGAAATAAGTGTCCAGTACACCATGTAGGAACCTCTCGTTCTGGAGTACGTTCAGTAGAAATGGAATATTTGTCTTAATTCCACGAATACGGAATTCAGACAGCGCTCGTCTCATTTTAGCCGCTGAACTTGGCAAATCTGCGGCATGTGATATAACCTTGACCAGGAGGGAGTCATAGTAAGGCGATATGATAGCACCAGCATAGGTTGAGGCACTGTCCAGACGTATACCCATGCCTTCCGCGGAGCGGAATACATCGATGCGTCCAGTGTTGGGCTGGAAATCGTTGCCGGGATCCTCAGTGGTCACACGACACTGAATGGCAACGCCACGCGGAATAATATTTTCCTGAATGAGTCCTAAATCTGGAAGTGATTTGCCTTCTGCAATGCGTATCTGAGATTGCACCAGATCGATGCCGGTTATCTCCTCTGTGATTGTGTGCTCCACTTGCAATCTGGCGTTAACTTCAATAAAGTAGAAATTTCCTTTGTCATCGCACAGAAACTCCACAGTGCCTGCGTTCTCGTATTTCACGTGTTTGGCTAGCCGAACGGCTGCCTCAGTCATTTTATCTCTAATCTCGACAGGAAGACGAGGAGCAGGAGCAATCTCAACTACCTTTTGGTGACGACGCTGGATAGAGCAGTCGCGTTCAAACACATGCACAATGTTTCCAAATTTATCACCAAGTATTTGAACTTCAATGTGCCGTGGTTTCGTAATGAATTTTTCAATGAAGATAGCACCATCGCCAAAGGCTGCCTTCGCCTCGGAGGTGGCGCGTTCGAAGTTCTCCCCAATTTCCTCCTTTTTGTGCACGACACGCATGCCACGGCCGCCGCCGCCAAACGCCGCCTTGAAGATGACTGGTAACTCAACTTTTTCGCAGAAAGCCAATGCTTCTTCTTTGGAGGTTACTGGAGCACTTGTGCCCGGAACGATAGGTACATCAGCTTCAATAGCCGTAGTGCGGGCTGCCACCTTATCGCCCATGTTCTTCACCACGTTGGGTGATGGACCGATGAATATAATGCCAGCATCGATGACGGCCTGCGTAAAGTCGGGGCGCTCTGAAAGGAACCCATAACCGGGATGTACTGCATCAACATCGTTTTCCTTGCATACACGTATAATCTCTGGAATGTTTAAATATGCCTCCACCGGTGCAAGGCCCTTGCCAATCATAAACGATTGGTCAGCTTTCATACGATGCATGTGCATTTTATCCTGCTCTGAGTAAACGGCCACCGACTTAATACCCAATTCGTTACAGGCTCGGAATATACGAATGGCAATCTCGCCTCGGTTGGCCACCAGCACTTTACGTATAGTTTTGATATCTGCCTATGAACAAAGGACATACCAATCAGCCAAATCACCATATTTCAATGAATTTCCTTACCTTACTACAATAGCCATTTTTACCAACCAGGTAAAATCTCACGCACGGCAGATATTTACGTAACGACCTAAATGCGGATTTCGACTCCAGGCGGAGCATTTCAAATTGACATTAGACAATGCTGCGAAAGAGGTGTCCACAGATTATTTTGGTATATATAGAGATTCTAGCTTTAAATTATGAATAAAGAAAGATATTCAGAATCCTAATCTAAACTTAAGATTGCCATTAACTGCAGGATGACTCGGATGGATGACTCGGATGGATGACCCGGATGGATGACTAGTATATATGACACTCTAATACCCTATTTTCAAATAGGTACAAACATAACATTATTAATTCTAAATTTGAAAGTATGGGAGTGGAGTCCAATTAATAATAAATTTATGTCTATTTACATAATATTAAAAAATTTTAATTACCACATTTAATTATAGCTATAGTTACACTAAATATATACAATTTTAATAAATTCGCGTAAATTTCAATATATAGTTAAAGCCAAAATTTTTGAAAATCGAACATTAATTTTTATGTAACATTTGAAAAGCATTCGTGACAAAAAATGCATGGCATAATAAATCTAACTTTTGTGCATAATAACTTTCTATTCTTTTCAATACATTAGACACACCATGACAGAGTTTTGTTATCCTTTGTTTTTTAGAAGTAAATGATCTTCATATTACGATTTAATTAAGATTTAGATAGTCTTACACCCATTAAACCCATTAAAAATTGATAAAAGAGGCTCATAAAACTGTGCTAATGTATGTAGCAGACAAGGGTAGGCAACTATAAAAATCACATATTCCATGATTATATTTTTATATAACATTTATTTATAACAGTTAACTTTAATTTACACTTTCAAATAGTATATCCATATAATCCACTTTTAACATTGATGAAAAAATTTGCCTAAGGCTTGTACAAAATATGAATAAATTGCAATAAACAATGATTGTTTGTGCAAATTTTTATTATTTTTTTAATTTTATCTCTAATAAGATTTGTAAACTTTTCCAAAAAGTAGTACCACAAATATACATACGTATATAAATATGTATGTATCTATGTATACATAAATACATATAAAAGAAATATTTATATTATCATCGCTCGATTTAGGATAAATGATCGAAAATTTGTTGGTAGCATTATACGATGACAGCACGCTCTACACATACATATATACACACTTTGACTTATGTTCATGAATAGAGCAGGAGATTTACTCAATGACCATGATTAGATCATCTCCCTCCAACTTCATGCCCTTTTCGACTTCCAATTTTCTAACAAATCCAGATTGTGGTGCCTGAACGACCATTTCCATTTTCATGGCTGACAGCACGACAAGTGCTTGACCCTTCTCGACTTTGTCGCCAACTTTAACGCGAATATCAATGACATCACCCGGCATTGGAGCACCCACTTCACCTTTCACTATCTTATTGGCTTTGGGATGTACGCGAATTACCTATAAGTATACATTGATAAGTGTTGGAACAGAAATCACTCCACGAGTACTTACCTTCATGGCCTCCCTATCAGGAATGTGGACGGAACGCATCTGGCCGTTCAATTCAAAGAACACCTCGCGATTTCCATTTGTTTTGAGATCGGCAGCCATGGCCAAGGCCTTCATGCTTAATGTCTTGCCGCGCTCCAGGGACACTTCAAACTCTTCACCCACCTTGGGGCCTGTGAGGAAGATGCGAGTGTCAAGCTTGTCGACGGGGCCATATTTCTCACGGTAATACAAGAATTCGCTGGTCACTTGTGGATAAAGAGCGGCCGACACAACGTCTCTATCACTAACGGTTCCGTGAGATTCACAGAGATCTTTTTTCAGTTTGTCAAAGTCAAGTGGTTCCATTTTTTCACCAGGTCGTCCTTCAATACGGGGCATATCCTTAAGAACGCGAGACCGGAATGGTTCGGGAAATCCACCATGTGGAATACCAATGTAACCCTGTAGATACTCAACCACCGATTTTGGAAAAGATAGCTCTCCAGCTTTTTCCAGCACCTGAGCACCGCTAAGCTTGTTCTGTACCATGAACTGAGCTAAATCGCCGACCACCTTGGACGATGGGGTGACTTTAATGATGTCTCCCAGCACGAAATTGGCTTCCCTATATGCTTTCTTAACTTCCTCAAACATGTCGCCCAAGCCCAATGAGAATGCCTGGAACTGCAGATTGGTATACTGTCCACCGGGAATTTCATTCAAGTAGACATCCGCATTGCCCGATCGCATCGTGGTGGTACACTCAAAGGGTGCATATAGTGTGCGGGTTTGCTCCCAGTATGCCGAGTATTCGGAAACGTCACGCAAGTCCATCTGTGTGTCCAGAGCCGTACCCTCCAGTGAAGCGACTACAGCTCCCATACTCGGCTGCGAGGTCATACCAGACATTGAGTCCACAGCTACATCGACAACATCTGCTCCAGCCTTGGCGCAAGCCAACATTGAGGCGACACCTGCACCTGAAGTGTCATGAGTATGAACATGAATTGGAACGTCCGGATGTTTGTCTCGAATGGCGGTGATCAGCAATCTGCGGGGAATACAGTTTTTATGAATATAATCTGTAAAAACTCTACAGTATTGCCTTGACATCTTTTTGGGATAGAGTTATCATATCACATGAATATGAAAAAACGTTTAATATGTGTGTACCTAGCTGCCTCGGGTTTCAGCAAACCCGCCATATCCTTGATGCACAAGACATGAGTGCCGGCCTTGACAAGCTCATCAGCCAAGTTGGTATAGTACTTAAGATCGTACTTGGTGCGCGTAGGATCACTCACATCACCTGTGTAGGAAATGGCAGCCTCGACTACACCGCCAGCTTTGCCTGCTGCCTCCATGCCCAGAATTAAGTTTGGCAAATAGTTCAGTGAATCAAAGACTCGGAAAATATCCATGCCAGTTTGTACCTGAAGGAAGTGGAAAGATATCAATATCAATTTTCTATTTATCTATTTAACTTGCTCTTACCGCCAGTTCGCAGAACTTGTAGACCACATTATCAGGATAACTGGTATAGCCAACGGCGTTGGCACCGCGCAACAACATTTGGAATGGTATATTCGGAATGAGCTTGCGCATCTCCTCTAAACGTTCCCATGGACACTCGTGCAGGAATCGTAGGGCCACATCAAATGTGGCTCCTCCCCAGTTCTCCAGTGAGTAGAGATTATTGAACTTGTGCGCCACATATGGGGATATTTTGAGCAAATCGTGGGTGCGTACACGGGTTGCCATCAGGGATTGATGTGCGTCGCGGAATGTGGTGTCCATCAGCAATAGATTCTTCCTCGAACGTACCTCCTTAGCAAAAGCTGCAGGACCTTCACGCACAATAATGTCGCGTAGACCCTGTGGAGGCTCCGTCACTGTTTAAAGTTCGGTTAAGATTTGTTTTAAATTCGAAATATGTATATAAGTGGTGTGCACAAATGTTAGGTCAAGCTAAAGTTAATTACATATAAACACATAATAAAAATAACGGAAAAACATTCTAAACACTTAATATTCCAGCCACCACGACAACAAAATACCTATTAACATATTAAAAGTAATATGGTGCCCTAAGTATCATGAATATTAATATTCATGCGAATTAGTTACGTTTCGTTTTCCCATTATCATGAAAACGAATTGTAAAAATCGATGACAATGCCACCTCAATCAGTTGGCAGCACCTTAAGGATGAGTTGGCAGATCGGACCGATTTCATTTACATAATAAAATAGTAATAGAAATACGTAAAAGAATTGGATATTTGATTTGTGTCCGTGAAATAAAACAGAATATTTATTAGAGAAATAGAAAATTTTGGCAGCCCGTAAAAAATAATTAAACATAGTAATTATTATGTACATGCTTTATTAAAAAAAAAAAATAAACGAGAATATTGAACCTAGCCACATAATAAAAAGTAGAATAAGCAAATAAGCTATTTATAGATTTATGTAAATATTAATATACTCGAATATATAGATAAATTTGCTGAGGTGACACGCTAAAGAAATTAAAAAAAAGCCGCGATTGGCAAAAGCTAAGAGCAAGAGGTGAGAAAGCGGTGTTCAAATAATGATGGTGGAATAAACAAGACGTGTCAGAAATAATATAATACTCGCCAGTTCTCTGTATCGAGGTAACCTGCTTTAATTGTAATTAACATTATATATATTCTCGACATAATGAGCATAGTTTCGGATCTTAATAAAAATTTAAAAACTCACTTAAAAAATATTTTGAAAACCGTCAAAATTCGAAACGGAACAGATTACATTGATTAATCAACTCAGTTTCTTTATACAAGAAAATAATTATTTTTGTATGTATATCCTTAAGACATAAAATAATATTACTTATTAATAAAAGAAATCTAAAAATGATTGAGATTCGACGTTTATATATATATATATATACATTAATGTTGCAAAACGATCGATACTATCGATAAAAGACTCTCAAATTTTAATATCGATACTATAAATGATGTTAAGTCGTACTGTATTTCAAATTATGTTTTTATATTTTCATCAATATTTTTAATCATCATCTATCGACCAAAGAAATTATGGATAATTTTGAAACAACATTATACTATGTACATATGAATATGGGAATGAGAGTATTTTATTTTTTTGTTTAAATATAGTATATCAAAATAATATTACTACAACTTAAACGTACCTTTGGCCCCACCATTTCTTTCACGCTCTAAAGCTTCCGGTGACAGGTCTTCATTGGTGGTATGAGAGAATCATGACAACATTTGCAGATTATGATTATGGTGTAGAAGGTGTAGTACATTTTTGTTGTTGATAAGCATAAGTAGGTGTGGTGTATGCATTTTTGCAATTTGAACAGAAAATGTTATAAACAATAAAGTAAAATAGAAAAGTAAGACATTAAGTATACATAATAATGAACGCATATATAAAATAATAAAGAGCTGCTGCTATATCTTAGGCATGCCAAAGATTAAAATACCATTGCAGATGTATTAAAAAATTATAAGATCATCAAATTAAATCAGGTTGACTGTTAAAAAGACAATTAAATTTCTCCCACAATTTACAACGATACGATCTGGTAATTTGATCCAATCATTATAGACACAGACAAACCGACAAAGGCTTCTTACAGTATTTAAAATTAGTTATCATCTTTCTGATAAAATATTGTTTAAGACTTTTATAAAATACAGTAAAAAATTAAAATACTTTGTGCATGGGTATAAATATCGCGATAAAAAGCTTGTTACAAAAGGCAAGCATTGACAAACACGCTTTCTTTCATATTGAAAGATATAGAGGCTATTCAAATCCCAAAATATATTAATATATCAACGATTTTGAATACACTCATAATAAACTTTTGAACTTTTGAGTTTTAATTTTCAAATTCTTAAAACACTTTAAATAAATGTATTGAGAAAGCTTGCGAATTTAAACAGAAAATTGATTAGAACAGTTTTGATTAATTTTAAAATTTAAAAAAATAATGTATATATTTCATAGTTATAGACCAAACTTTTTCGCAAAGTATAGCCACAGAAATAAGCGTAGATCTGGAAAAAGCACATGCCTTAGACCTTAGAATCAAAACATATTTACTTACCCAATGGTACCGTGGGTACATGAGGATTCACCTCGGCGGGCTTCAATGTAGTCGCCAATGGCGTTTGTGGTCCATTTACCAGTACTTCGCCCAGGTAGTTAAGTAATTTTTGGGCACGATTCTGTGAGGTGGGGAATTTAAAGAGCTGTGGATGCTCATCAATGAAATAGGTATCTAGTACACCGTGCAAGAACTTCTGGTTCTCAAGCACATTCAACAGGAACGGAATATTTGTCTTCACCCCACGAATACGGAACTCACGGAGTGCTCGATTCATTTTAGCGGCTGAACTTTGCAGATCGCTGGCATGTGAGATCACCTTGACCAGCAGGGAGTCGTAGTATGGTGATATTTCTGCACCAGCATAGGTCGAAGCACCGTCCAGACGTATGCCCATGCCTTCGCCGGAACGGAATACTTCAATGCGGCCAGTGTTGGGCTGGAAATCGTTGGCGGGATCCTCAGTGGTCACACGACATTGAATAGCATAGCCACGTGGATCTATTTTGTCCTGTGTGAGTCCTAGCTCTTTAAGTAGCATGCCTTCGGCGATGCGTATTTGACTCTGAACCAGATCTATGCCAGTTATCTCCTCGGTCACTGTATGCTCCACCTGTAATCTGGCGTTCACTTCGATGAAGTAGAAGTTTCCGGACTCATCGCACAGGAACTCCACAGTGCCAGCATTCTCGTAACCCACGTGCTTGGCCAGTCGAACAGCCGCTTCAGTCATCTTATTTCTAATCTCGATAGGAAGGCGTGGGGCAGGAGCAATCTCAACTACCTTTTGATGGCGACGTTGAACGGAGCAGTCACGTTCATACAGATGCACAACATTTCCAGCCTTGTCACCCAACAGTTGAACCTCGATGTGACGGGGTCTCTCAATGAATTTTTCAATGAACATGGCACCATTGCCAAAGGCTGCCTTTGCCTCAGAGCTGGCACGTTGGAAATTCTCCTCAACTTCCTCCATTTTGCGGACGACACGCATGCCACGGCCGCCACCTCCAAACGCGGCCTTGAAGATGACTGGTAAGCCGTGCTTTTGACAAAAAGCCAATGCATCTTCCTTGCTGGTTATTGGGCCATCAGTGCCCGGCACAATTGGTACTCCAGCTTCAATAGCCGCAGTACGCGCCGCTACCTTGTCACCCATATTCTGCACCACTTTGGGCGATGGACCGATGAATCGAAGTCCAGCATCGATGACGGACTGTGCAAAATCGCTGCGTTCTGAAAGGAACCCGTAACCGGGATGCACTGCATCAATATCGTTCTCCTTGCACACACGAATGATCTCTGGAATGTTTAGATATGCCTCCACCGGTGCCAGTCCCTTGCCGACCATATACGATTCATCGGCCTTCTGACGATGCATGTGCATTTTATCCTGTTCCGAGTATATGGCCACCGATTTAATACCCAGCTCAGTACAGGCACGAAATACACGAATGGCAATCTCGCCACGATTGGCCACTAGCACCGATCGAATGGGCTTGTATTCGACCTGTAAAGTTTGAATGAGTTAAATCGAACTAGTTATAACAGTTCTTAATATACTCACTTGACTGGAGTAGGCATTCTTACTGATAAAGAATAGCCTCACGCGAGGCATTGCCTTACGCAGTGTCCTGAACGCGGCCTGAGACTCTGGCAGGAACATGGTAGATTCTATTTAGTTACCACTGTAATAAATTTAAGGTTAAATTAGCTTGATTTTCAACATGTTTCCTAAAAGTGCTACAATGCACTCTTTAAATAAACTTTATAGTAGAGAGTACTCGACTAGAAGAAAGTCTAAGGTACAGCGTTACGAGGTTTTTATGTGAGTTTTTTGTCAACATTTTATTTTCCGTGAATTTTAGGACTTGAAGAACAATTTGTAACTATTAGTAGAAACATCTGTCGTATTTTTTTTTCTATCGTTGGGAAAAAAAACTTCTCAATTTGTTGCGTATTTTATGTACTTTGTACTGTGCACTTGTCTACGTTTTGTTTTTGTACACACACATCACCTCATGTGCAATTTGTTATTATAAAATTGTGTGTTATCTTCCAATTTTGATCCCAAAAGTGACTTACATAGTATACCATTACCATATACATATATATATTTCAACTAGACAATTAATCTAATTTCTAATACTAACAGAGGAAACATATGTACATATATATTTATGTGAGATCGTTAACATATAAATGTCACTCAAATATTATGAATTTATTTATTATGTAGTATATATGTACAAATAAAATTTATATTAGTTCTATGTAATCCATCTAAGCAGAGAACTTTTAATTGTTTATACTGAATTTTTCTTTCATTTAAATATGATCAGTTAATCAGTATTTTTTAATGGTTAGGAGAAATAATTTTAAAGATCTGTCATTCTAGGAGATTTTTGTCATGTTCCTAAAACAGAATTTTTATACGGAAAGAATTTATTTAATATTTTTTTAATTTCATTTCCCTTTATTAATTTAAATGTAAAATATTTGTAAAATAAGAAACTAAAAAAAATCGGTGAAACGTTGCAAGCTTTTGGACTTTTGAACGCAATTTGAGAATTTAATTGAATTTTTCTAACAATTAAAAAAGACATAGCGCAACTAAGTAAGATATGCTATCTAAAGTGAAACGACTTTTCTGTGTAATATCTGGGATTTTGACGTGAGAATATGAGAAAACGAAGCTTTTATAAAGCCATAAAAATATATTATTAAATAAAAGATTCAAAAAAAAAACGACATAAATGTAGTATGTTAAGTTATTATTATCCATTTCCCATTGTGGGCCAAATGTGTTAATAAACTAGCTTATCTTCTCATTATCTACATCTGCCTATCTGCCACTTCATATGTGTATATATACACAGCTATTTATTAACATATAATACATGTGTTAGGACTTGTTTAGAGATTATATTTACACCTATATTCTTTTTTTCTTCTCCCAATTATTGCTATTATTTCCATCAATGGGTTGCAATTACCGTTTGGTTGAAACTACCAAGAAACCAAATGGTAAAATTTATTAATGAGTTATTTGACCTTGTACGAGATTTAAGATATAATAAATTTATATAATAAACTATTTAAAAATACTTTCGATTGTTATAATTCTCCTTGAAAATATGTATAACATTTGCAATTAAAACTTGGCTATTTATACTACCATATACCAGTAAAATATAGGTATATAGGTAAAACTATCCTAATACAGAAACCCTTTAGTATGTATTTGGCGTCTAAAATATAATACATTTAAAAATATTATACAATAGACATATTTATGATATGATATTGAATATGTAGCAATATAGTTCCATTATTTAATGAGTATAAGCTTTAGATAGTGGGTTAAAATGTTACTCATATATAGATTACGAGATATAGGCTAGTGTTATCTATCTATCTATATATAAATTAAATAAAAATGTTTTTTAATTTCAAGGAATACTCAATGCTATAAACCTATATTTTACACTGTGTAAAGACAGTTAAATATTATACATATATACTTTATAGGATTGTATTGTAATATCCATAAACTATTTATACCTTTTTGATTCATTATTATTATTTTGAGAGTGTAAAAAATTGAAGAATTCTAATTATTTCTAATCGATACGTGTTTTTGTGCACTTTAAAAGTTAATCACATTTAAGAGTCAGATTTGTTGTGTGTATAATACATTTTACGCTTTGTCATCCAAGTAATTAATAAGTGTTTATAAAGTCATGTTCGTCTGTTTAAAGTCTTATAGGGGATTTAATTATTTTTACATACAAATATTAATATTTTGATAAGCAATTTTGTCACTTATAAAACTATTTGAATTTTAAAAATATTGCCTTATTTTATAATACAAACACAAACAATAACTACCACAATTTCTTAATTAATAGAGTATTAATCTTGCGGACTCCCAAAAAAAGAAAATCCCCTCTTATTATTTGTTTTGCATTCAACAATCGTTTTACTGCCTATTTACTTATGCACATAAATCTGTACATTGACATACTCGAAAACATTTACAATCGTACAAATACTCGTTAGTTGATTCAACTTTTATATTATTATTCTCGTAAAATTCAAAAAAAAATCTAAAAGCTTTCAAAAATGTAGACTGTGTTTACGTCTTTAATTCGAAAAAAAACAAACATATTTGTTAACTAATTAATGAAACTCAACGCATTTTGTATACCCTGTACCAATCATTCTAGGTTAAGGGATATACTTAACTTACGTATATAAGTTGTTTAATTTAGTGGAAGCAAGCTATTTTGTTCTAAATTTTACGTTATAACAAAAATATATATGTTATACAAATATATAAACCATAATCTATGGATAGTCAAAATTAATTACGATTGTGTTTCAAATTAATGTTTTAATTCGTTTATTATTTTTTTTTTTTTTTTTTTTTGTTTTTTTTAGTGTACCTTAAATTTGCATTGTATTGATTCGAATATATAATTCAAAAAAAGGGTAATATAAGTTTTAAGAATTATATAGAATGCTTTCTTTTGTTGTTTATAAACCATAATCTATGGATAGTCAAAATTAATTACGATTGTGTTTAAAATTAATGTTTTAATTCGTTTATTCTTTTTTTTTTTTTTTAATTGTACTTTAAATTTGCATGGTATCAATTTGAACATATAATTCAAAAAAGGGGCAATATAAGCTTTAGGAATTATATAGAATGCTTTTTTTTGTTGATAATAATAATTTGACATACAAATATTCAATTTTTTTAATATAGTTCCTGTGTTGTCTGTATAATAAATTTTATATACCTAACAATCTGGGTATAGGGTATGTGCCTGTCGCACACTTTTCACTAGTGAAATTCTACTTGTTGCCCTTAGCCGCATTTTAATTGAAACGATTTGAGGTCGTTAAACTGACAATAGATATTTAAGTACCGGTCAATTATGGTTAGTTTTATAGTTTCACCCCCCAAACACACATTTGATATCTCCGAACACACCCTGTAGTCCTATTTTTGAACTCCCTCTGCAAGTGGCGCAATTAGATGAAGAGCTTTTCCCCTCTTTTGTATGTAAATGTAAATACGTATGTATGTATGTATGGCAGAATGATTGCATGTTTGTTGACCATGTCAATAGCTTGCCCAAAATGTACACATGTATGTTTGTATGTACATATGTACATGTGTACATTTAGTTTGTACTCGTGCTTGCCGCAATGACCGATTATGTAATGATAATACGACTATATTATTGCAATAATAAGACGGAGGTGCTGTAGAATGTGCACACAGTAGTCGGTCGACTGATTTGGTGATTACGCCGCTCACTTTTACTACATATGTACATATTATGTTCATATATGCGTACATATGTGTACACATGTAAGTATGTATTGTACATACGATCTTGAGCACAGTTGCTAAGGTCAAAGACGATGGAACTAAGCCACGCCTGCTGATTATCCGCAAATATGATAAAGTGACCAATAGGAACATGTATAAAATAACAAAATAAACTTAGAAGAGCCTTAAATTAAGGAAAAATAATATTCCTAGTTAAATATTAATGCATATATGTATTTGTTATATGTTTATATATATGCACAGATTGATTGAAGCGACATGGAACCATTTTGAATGTGATAGGAATTGTAGCAACCAAATCAAATTATTAAACTTTGATTCTACTATTCGCTGCTGCGTGTGACTTTGAGACTGCAAAAAAAAAAAAAAAGAAATAAATTCATATGACGATAAAATATGCTTCTTTTTTTTATTCGTTCTATAGTTTGTGTGTCTGTCTTCGATTCATTATAATACTCTATGCATATACACATGTGTACACACACGCATATATTGGCACATGCCTTAATTTTGTCAAGCACGTTTCGGTTTTCGGGCAGCGAAACCATAAGAAGGTCACAAATATGGGACATAATTAAATGGACCCGAAAAACAAATAAACACAAAAAAAAGAATACTTAGAGAGCTTTATGTTTAAATAATATATTTGATGTAGATAATGTAAATGATGAAAAAAGGGCAAAGTACACAGTCCATATATACATGTGTGTATAAATATTTAAATATACATACATACATATGAAGGAGGCTGTCTAGCGGCATATTTCGCTTATCTCACGTGAATAGGCATATGTAATAAATGGACATATATGTACATAATGTTGTTTCATACAATGTATATGTATATCTACATTTGTTTAATACACTTTACATACCTTTTGAATATATAAAATTAGCCAGCTGCTCCTTATTCTAAATCCCTTGTAGTCTAATTACCGCACTTTGAGAAACACGTTCAAAACACTAAAATCAATTAAAAATTTTATTAAGCAGTTGTGCAGTTATAAATTTATCTATATATGTATATATATATATATGTATTTTAACATTTGTTAACTAAATTAGCGTGATTTTCAAATCACAAATATTTGACCAAAGCGAAACACATACAATTAAAAAAATTTACTGTCTAGAATTAGCCACTTGTTCATATATACATATACATATATATGTGTTTTTTTTATATTGCATATAAATATATATATGAGTTGAGGTTCTGTTTTGGGAAGGTAGAACACCTCGGTACGATTACGTTGACTTCACTACACTTCACAACTGTTTCTGCCCCGGGAGCTCGAACTCTGCGTACGGCTGACACCAAAGCTGCTGAACATCCAACTGACGGACGACGACG
This sequence comes from Hirtodrosophila alboralis, assembly GCA_035043045.1. Taxonomy (NCBI): domain Eukaryota; kingdom Metazoa; phylum Arthropoda; class Insecta; order Diptera; family Drosophilidae; genus Hirtodrosophila; species Hirtodrosophila alboralis. The sequence goes on from JAWNNH010000344.1 coordinate 24,832, forward strand.
TCTAAAAAAACTTGAAAGTATTGCCAAGTATTGGCGGTTGCCTGCTCGCAGTCTGTTTATCTCTCTATCTCTGGCTAGTTCTCCATCTTTCTCTCATTCTCGTTCTCTCGCGTTGTCTGGCTCTCTATGTCGCTCTCGCAATTTCGATGTGTTTGCTAACAGCTAACAGGCGGTAAAAAAGCAACAATAACAACAACAGAACCTGCACTTTGTCCTACAGACGAATACTAATTGTGCTGTGCCGTGAGTTGGCCTGCCGCTGCCGATGCCGGCAAGGAGAGCATTGTCGAAGCTTCGACTGAGGTTATAAGGGAGCAACTGCGTCAGCGAAAGGGAGAAGAACAGCTGTTTGAAAGACCCTAAATAGAGTGGTCCCTAAATAAGTTTGCATATTTATATACATTCTTTTATATGTATATATACAGTTATCCATTATAATTTAAAAATTTAAAAATAAAATTCAGGCGAAATAGATTGAAAAACAGATAATATAGAGAGAAATATTTTAATTACGATTGAAACGCTTGATTTCTTTGACATAAAGGCAAAACACAGAAAGCTAAAAAATTAAATTGTTTTATTGTATAGCTAATAATTTTAATTACGAATAATTTTGTTCAAAAATGGCATAATGCCAGATTATCAAATAATTTGAAAGCCCTATGACATGTTGACATTGCAAAAATATATTTTCAAGGTTCTGTTGCATAAATAGAAATATTATATTATTTCTTATTGGTTTTTTAGTTTGAAATAATTAATTGTACTATAAAATAATACATTTTTAACGTAAGAGAAAATATTTTTAAAAACTCATTAAAAATAATTAAAATTAAACTTAAATATGCTTTCAATATTTATCACAGAAAAAATGGTTAGCATAAAATTCTTTTTAATAATTATAATTCGATAGCTATACAGTATCATACATATTTTTTATATTTTTCAACTAATATGGCGGCATTAGCTGTCAGTAATTCTACGAATGCCGACAGCCGTCTGTTAATATTTAATTAAATGCGAAATCTTACCACATCTCCTAAGTAAGAACACACAAACATACATATGTATATATATAAATATTTAATGCCCAATCTGAAGCTCCACTGATAGATAGATAGATAACAGAAGCAGACGACGGTACCGAAGGTCGGAGAGCGTGTTCGTTTAAATCAAATCAGGTTCGGTATCATAGCCGATGACTAAATATGTCATACGATTTTATATATTTCCCAGACATGCCAGCTCTAAAAACAACAAGCCCCCATAAACAATGTCGGCCGACACATGCGCAAAATATTCGTAATGTTAATAGAGGCGTCGATCGACGACTTTTTGGGGCTGTCTGACTACAATTTGTAGACGACCTACCCGACTTTAATTAATTCTATAGCACGACATCAAACCCATTAAGTTACTATTAATGTGCTGTTAAGCTTGCATAAAATATATGAAATAATATATTAATATCTAAACTCGATTGTAGGGTATCTTGACTGTCTACAACTCTTGACTATATGTGTTTTAAAATTTTTAGGTCGCATTCGTACAGCACGTGCCGGCGTTAATCGAACGGAACGTTCCAATAGTCGTGCAATTTCAAAAGATAACATTTGATTTTAATTCACCAACCAAGCATACATTTCTTATCTAATTTTGAACTTAAATTTATCTATTTCCTGGCATACTGAAGGCTTAAATTTTCTACACATAAAGTTTATGGTAGTTTTGGATTTTAAAGTGTTTGCATTTGATTGAGACGTTCCTATGTCAATGATATTTAAGATTAAATTGAATCAGATCACTTCAAATATTTAATTCAATATTCCTTACAGATTGTTTTCTTAAAAAATTAGACGCTCAGACTGTGAGGTATCACATGACCTTGGTAGGGTATGCGGGAATTTAAATATATTATTTGCCGTTAATACAACGTTAATGTTGATCAATATATTTTTTTTCTTAACCTTTATGATATAATTTTTTACTTTAAATAAAGTTTTTTTTTAATCTAGTTAGACACGATATAGACCTATGTAGATCATTTCTATTGAAAAGTATGTTCTGGATTTTTATAAATTACAATATAGGTTCCTCCTTTAAGACTACCGGTTCACCGTCCAGTTTCCGTATTGTTGGTAAACGTTTAATGCACTCTGCTCTCCAAGTGGGCTCATCCAGACCCTCCGACAACGGATTGCCAACTACCACTAAATCTTCAAGGGATTCTATTTCAGCCAAACGATTAAATTCCGACCAATCTTTAATCAGGTTGTTGCTTATATAAAGCACTTTTAGACACTTGAGAGCAGTTAGACCTTTTAGTTTTTCAATTAAATTATAGCTTAGCCAAAGTTCCTCCAAAGTCTCGGCCACAGCTTCCTACAAATTTAAAGTGGTAACCATATTTAATAATTGATCTGCTTAAACGAATATAATAATTACCAGTCCCGATATTTGCTTTATATAGTTTCGCGACAACGACAGAACTTTCAGACACTTCATGCCTGAAAGTCCAAATATTTTTTCAATCATATTCGTGCTCATACTTATTCTTCTGAAATATAAAACGAAATGAATTTACCCTCATTTGCATCTAATTCTATTAAAATAGGCTTTTACTCGCAGTTCACCAGTGTGCCCAGTGTATTATCCATTTTCTCTATGGGCGGCCATTGGAATTGCAAATCAATGTATTTGGCATTTAAAGAGTTTTCCTGCTCCCGATCCTCCCATCGTTTAAGAGCTTCCTTAATAGTTGTTGCTTTGGACATATCCTTTAATCGACTAAATTATAGTTTCTACTTTGTAGATATGTATGTGTACTATAACAAATATGTGTTACCCATAGCAACAACAAATCCTTTCAATACTTTGTTTAATCTTTGAAAGTGCTCGACTATCAGATACTCTTAGTCGATTTTTCAAGTAATTAATATTATTTATGAATAAATTAGAAATATAAACATTAAATCTCCTTGTTCTAGCTTAAGATCATATTCCAAATTGTAATTGACAAAACAATGTTCTCTTAAAAATTCATTCAACCTGTAAACAAGAGGCTGCATAAAAAAGTTTAATTGATTTTTATTATTATTCTTGTTATTTTTTTGGAGATTTTTTTTTTCGTTAACCAGTTATCCCGTCTAACTACAGGTTGATATTACGCCGGGAATACGTTCGTTGTGGTGAGCAAAGAACTCCACAAGGCCGAGACTGCAAAGGTCATTGTGCTGACCTGAAACTGGTTATCGAACAGCTAAAGACCAGAATTTCCAAAAACTTTGTGCAAAGTACTGGATATAGAGCTTTTGACCCAGTAGCGCATTGCGTTCTTAAGCTTTTAAATTCTAGATGAGTGCTCACCTCATAACTTTTAATTAAAAGTAAAGGTCTGTTAAATTCAGTGAAAATTGATAAGTTACGATACTTTATTTAATAGTATAGGTTCTGATTACCTACTCAGACAAAAGCAATAACAAATTCAACTGATGGAATTTATAACACAAATATCATCAGTTGACTTTCAATCGTTCTATTAAATACACTAGACTCTAAAAAGATTGCGTTATTAATGTTATTGTTATGTGCGCATACCTCATACACCATGGATATAACACAAAAGAAACGGAAGGGAATCTTAGGAACCTAAAGGGCAGGTTCCACTCTCCGATTCAACCTACCCGAGATGCCAGGGCAATACGCTTATGTTCTGGATCATGGCTACCGAATATTATGATCTATACGACGTACGAGCTGACAATGTTATTCTGCATCAATGATATTTTACATATAAATACATATGTAGGTACAATATATAGGTATGTATTTACAAATATTTTACAAAATATAGTATATAGCGAAACAGCTTAAACTTCTATTTGTAGCTTACACAATCAAATTTCAGTTGAGTACTCACATTTCGCATTCAAATGTTCGCGGCATTTAAAATGAAAAATAAAGTAAGTCAACACTGCTTTCTGTGTTGCTCAGTAATACTTATCGATATACTTTTATGTATCGCATACAAAATGCGATACATACAAGTATATCGATATACATTTTGGCTACGCGGCCCTTATCTCACAAGCGGCCAAAAGTTTATTTATTGTTGTCGT